>ML777289.1:514181-537886 GCA_009831015.1 Picea engelmannii | reverse complement strand
AACTCTTATACTATTGTTCATTTCTCATTGGATATAGTTGAATGGTTTAAGTATAAGTTGAAAAAGGTTTTAAATTGTACTTGATACTGATTCACCCCCCTCTCAGTATCAACAATTGGTATCCGAGCGGGTTACCTTCAGTATAGTTTAACCATTGGAAGGAAGATCCTAAAAAGAAATGGAAGACAAAATTCCAAATGGGATTCCACCATTTGTTGGAAGCAATTTTAATACTGGAGTAATAGAATGGAAACTTACTTGAAATATCTTGGGGCAGATGTTTGGTTCTCAGTTGCTTCAGGATACAATTCTTTGAAGAAACCAAAGACTGCGGCTCAAAAGAAAGAAAAAATGAACAACATATTGGCAATAGATACCATCCTGGATGGATTGACAGATTCAATGAAATCCAAGGTGGGATCATGTGCATCATCAAAAGATATTTGGGACCTTTATGTAAGGGAAGACACAGAAGAAGAAGAAGAAGAAGAAGAAGAAGAAGTTGAAGCAAATTCTAACATCTCAGATTTCAAAGAAGAAAATAGAGGTCAGTTCGTTTGCTTTAATGGTGAAGGAGTAGGTCATGTTGAATTTGAATGTCCTCATCCAAGGATTGAAAGAAATGACAATGAAGAAGATAATTCCAATGAAGAAGAAAATCATGAAAAAAAAATTATTCAACAAGAAGATGAGACTCTTAAAAAATTGAAGCATGTTGAGATTGAAAATAGCAAGCTCAAAGACACACAAAGAAAACTAAGAAGTGAATTGGGTAGTTGTGAAAAGATAGTTGTAATCTTGAAGAAACAATTAGAATACTTTGAGAAACTAAGAGAAGAAACCATTTCCTTGAAAACTCTACTCGAAGAAGAAAGAAGAATATGAGAAGTAAGGAATGTCCAAATGATGAAGAAAGAAGAAGATTGTGAGAAACTTGAACAAGAAGTTGTCTAATTGAGGAAGAGCTTAAGAAACTCTCAAGTGCCAAAATACTTAACACATCTTGGATGCATGAGTGAAACTTCATACAAAGAAGATGCAAATACCAACAAGAAGGTTGAAGAAAGAGCTACACAGACAATTGATGAGAAGTGGACCAGGATACCAGAAAGAAGGAATGATTACAAAAGAGATGAATAGCCAAGAAGACCTCCTACCTTCAGGAATCAAAGAAGCTTCAATCAGTATGAAGGAAACTAGAGAAGAATAGATCATGAACCCAGATAAGCTACATCACAAAGAAGCCCACTTACTCCAAGGTATCAAAATTTATTTCTTGGTCATTGTTATACTTGCAAAAATTTTGGACATAAGGCAATTAATTGCAGAATCAATGAAAGGAACACATACGTAAGAAACATGAATGGTGTAAATAGAATATATGGAAATAATCATGGATTTGTCAACAAAAGTTATAATTCATTTTCCCCATTGATGGACAAAAATATTGCATGTTACAAATGTAATTATCTTGGTCACAAAGAATGAGATTGTAGATATATGAATGAAGATGTCCCTATGCCAACCACAGTATGGAGAAGGAAAGAGATTCCAAGCAATGAAGATTCTCGAATAGCATTGACCACTGAATAATGTAAAGAAGAAGATGAATGGTACATAGACAGTGGATGTTCTTCACACATGATCGGGGATCAAGACAAATTCATCAACTTGAAGAGAAAGGGTGGAAATGTTTCATTTGGAGATGACTCATCTGCCAAAATACTTGGAGAAGGTGTAGTAGATATTGGAAGAAAAAATGTAAAAGAAAATAATCTTCTATTGGTTGAAGACTTGAATCATAATCTACTCAGTGTTAGTAAAATGTGTGGTCAAGGATACACTCTTATGTTTGATTCCCAAAAATGTAAAATCAAAGAAAATAACTCAAGAAGATTGGTTACAACTGCAACAAGAAGACCAAATAACATATACATACTAGACTTGAAGAATATAGAGAATACATAAGCCACACAAAAGGATTCTAAGGAAGAAAAAGTCCCAAAGACCAAAAATAAGGATGAAGTATTATTGAGTGCCACATGTTCAGGGGGAGCAACCCCAAAGAATAGAGTTACATTTTTCCATTAAACTCGGTGGGAGCAGCCCTAAACTTTTCCATTGATGTCAAAGGGGGAGAGAAATTGGGTTCATGATGATAGGGGGAGAATGAGTGTTGCCATCAATGACAAAGGAGGAGATTGTTGGAAGATTGGTTGTTGTCATTGATGTCAACCCTAGTCATGGGTTTTGGACTTCAAGATTGATAAAGGTATTTGGACATGAAGGACAATGCACATGCATATACAACACCCATGAATGGATAGTATACATCATGTTGTTTCCGGTGGTATGTGGCATGTCACGTGGATCCTCATGGTTGAGGAGAAATGAATTTTTGAAGATGACAAAGTGAATTGAAGAAGGAAGTACATGTAGGCCCTGAAGATAATTAAAGAAAAGAATTACAAAATAAGAAAGTGTCAGGTCGTCCCTAATGTTAAAATGAAGTGACATAAATGGTATAAATAAACATCATTAGAAATTTATTTTGATACAAGTCGAATTTCAAAGGAAATAAGAAGTAAAGAAGGCCAGATTTCAAGGGAGGATGAAGTCTTTTGGTGATGTGTTCTAAGGTATGTTATTTTTAGGTCATCTTACCATTTTTTCTATAACTTTTTTTCTAGAATGATTTAGATGGTTAAATCACTATGGTATTGATAAGACATATCAAATTACCTCTGGTAAATATTTCAGTTCTTGATTCGCTATAATTGTGGAGATACACTCTGTGGAAGATATGGTTTGTGACTAGTCCTGAAGCTAGTCAATAAACAAGTGTTCTGGGTAAAATAGTCATAACTTCTTTATGGAGAATCCAAATTATGCGGGACAAATTTCATTGGAAAGAGTATGGACTATAGTTTCTTTTGTGCAAGTTTTAGAATTGGATGTTAAATATTAAGCGCGGGGAATTCTGTACAAGTTCGGTCTCCTGAATAGACCATAATTGAATAAAGTCTACGATTCTTTATATAACTTCTTTTTGGGGAGGATTCAAGGAGTAAAACTTGGAGGATTTTCAGAGAATACATTGAGTAATATTATCTATAGGATCATAGTACTCCAAGAATTGAAGAATTGCATAAATTGAAGAAGTCTCAGGAAGCATTATCGGGTTCTATGTGATGATTGATTGATGGTGATGATTTAATGTAATGTTTTATTATCTCTCATATACTCTTGGGTGGACGGAAGGCACAAGGATGGAGAGTTCAACTCTCTCTTGATATTGGAGGATTGTATCTTCCTCTTGGAGGTTTATCCCTCCCTTTACATTTGGAAGTTTTAGCTAGCTTTGGAAGTCATTACTTCCCTTGAACAATAACTATTGATTATTTCTCATATATTGTGCATGGTGTATTATGGTGTATTGGTGTAATTCTTATACTATTGTTCATTTCTCATTGGATATAGTTGAATGGTTTAAGTATAAGATGAAAAAGGTTTTAAACTGTACTTGATACTGATTCACCCCCCTCTCAGTATCAACATGGGAACCAACTGATTATGAGTTGGAAAGAAAACCTTAGAAATAGGGGGTTGAAATATGTAAAAGATCAATAAATTTTAGAAGACAAAAGAGAATGAAAAACGATAGAAGATGAAGTAGAGAGGAATTCTGAGTAGTAGTTCTAGCTGTAGGATGTTCTGTGTGTAAAGAATCCATGAATGTAAGCATATGAATATATATTGAACATCTATTATAGCACATGCGCAAGAATAATTCCTTAACTATAATAAAGAATAAAATCTTTTGTGGACGTAACCAAGGAGGGGGTGAACCACGGTAACTGTGTGTCAAATTATGTTGTCGAATGGTTATTGATGCTTGTATTGTGTTAATTCATTTACGTAGGGTGTTAATTCCTACCTTTACTATGGATGAATGCTTATCTTTACTAATATTGTTGATATATTCATGCACAATAACATTAATTGTATGTTTAACTACTAAATGCTAATAATATAGATTAATATGCATAAAGAATTAAGTAATGAGGCTGGGTTAACTAGAATCTAGTGCGCGAAAGGATA
Source organism: Picea engelmannii (assembly GCA_009831015.1). Classification (NCBI taxonomy): domain Eukaryota; kingdom Viridiplantae; phylum Streptophyta; class Pinopsida; order Pinales; family Pinaceae; genus Picea; species Picea engelmannii. The sequence continues at coordinate 533,785 of ML777289.1, read as the reverse complement.
TTGTAGGTATGACAGAGCGCACTTTTCTTCTTTCCCTCACCATTGAAAAATATTGGTTCCTTTAGTCCCCTTAAATATACCTCGGGTGATACCTCATCTGCTTGTAGGTGATGCCAAAAGGGATGATATCCATAGGGTTTTTTTTCACTACTTACTTTGAACCCAGGGTCTTGAACCTTCCTGTGTGCACCCTCCAACACCTATACCATTGGTCGAGATACCTTCTTCACTACTAGTTAGGATACCTGCTCCATCTATATCTGTGTTATTGGTTGGTCCACCTGCCTCACCATTGGTGGATCCACCTTCTCTTCCTTAGATTCTATCTCTCTTCTCCTACTAGTCATGAGACGCATAATCTGGTCTCTCGGCCTATATACTTTTCCATGTATAAATCCAAGACCACTGTTGTTCCTGGGATAGATCCTCTGAGAATCACACCTATCCATCCTGGAACAACACTACATAACCCTACTCCTCAATCAATGATATTGAGAACACAATCCTAGAACCAACAATATATTTTCCACTCGCAACACATCCATAATGACATTGTACTAGCTTCCTGTACTACATGCCTGGTCCTAATACTAAACTCCTCGTACATACCTGAGTAAGACAATGTGAAGCTTACAAAAAAATAATGTGCCCTTGTCATGTGTCAGTGGCTTCCACTTTATAATAACCATGCAATCCTCCAAGGACAACATCCTACTTACCCAAGACACAACAATCTAATGAACATTATCCCAATTCCATCATCCAAGTCACAAGACTCTCCATGTGTACACACACGCTACAACTAAACCTGTTTCCTCTCTCTGAATAGTCTTGAGTTGTGGATGGAAACTCATTCTAGTCCACTCTATACCTCCACAACTTATCTCTACAAGTGTCCTCATCCTCCTAGGTCAAATTCTTCATACAATATTGTACCTCGACAATGTGGAACTCTTTGTTGCAATGAAGACTCTATCTCATCAACCTAACACACACACAAATTCATCTCATCCGTCCTAAAGAACCCAAGCTCCACTCATCATAACTCACTATGACAAGCCACTAGAAGTCCATCTATAGATTTGGAAACCTGACACACAACATATTATTGCAAATCAATATCTCCCCTAATCCACCAAAAATCCCAACCTGCCACACCACTAAGCTACAATAGTCCAAAAATCATCATATGAAGGATTTGCTCCATGTCTCAGACTAGAGAACATCTAACCTACTGACACCTACAACCGTCACTATAGATCCCTCTCAGAGCCAACTCCTCAACACTGGTACAACTCTCTCTCAGATTTGTCACCTGTGATATGCCCAGAATAATAACAAGAACAACACTCTTCTAGTTTTGCAATGAAAATGCGTCTCCCCTTCTCTTTAGATCTTGATATTTGATACCATGTCCATTTTCACATGCAATTCTGTGTGACTAATTTTCAAATTTTCAAATCGCTTCCTAGTGAACTAACAGTAAACCCTAGCTGTTATCACTGAACAATTTTACACTGACAATTATGGAATGAAAATATATGTAGCAAAATCAATGAGATTAGAGATGAATCATCAATACACATGCAACATAAATTTATGTTCTGTAACCTTGTTAATTTCCAAAAATCCGAGGGAAAAACCAACCCTCCCAACCAATACTTTTTCACCAAAATATGAGGATAATGTTCTCCTTCAATAATAAAACTCAGAAAACCAAACCTCAACAAATCCCTGGAAATGTCTTCTTCCTACAAATTTTCTACAGTGCACATGTACAACATGTTCATACCACATGTCAGGATGTACGGACCTGATCCTTCCTAGAAAACCTTGTGTGATATTCACCTTAATGAAACCTACGTATATGCAATTCACCTTCCTACAACCTGCGTACATACACGACTGTGATCTCTACAATCCGTATACACACACAATTCCTCCCACCGCAATTCACATACAAGTACATAAAACTTCAGCTTCCCTCACACATGCATCCTTCCTCACTTCCTACATTTGATCCAGAAACCCTAGGCTAGATTTCCTAGGTGAACAAATATCCTTGCCACAATTTTAATACTCCCTAACACAAGTGTTTACTCACTTATTCTAACTCCATGATGTCTCGACACACTCTGCACAATATATGAAATGTCACAATGACCTCTATCCTTTATACACAAGTCTTATGGGTCAACATAGAATCCCCTCCACAAGTCAACATCAAATTAGACTTTCTTATAGGTGTGAATCCCCAACACATTACCAACAAATCCCACCACCAAACCCATGAAGCCCCAACTTCATTCAAATGGAGGTTTTTTCCAAACAAATACTATAATGTGGTTTCCATGACAATTTCCACATGTCGAACACCTAGGGAACATGAGAATACCTTCCCAAAGCAACAAAAATCAACATCCTCCTTAAATACCAATGGCTCTTGACAAACCAATTCTTTTGTTATTTCTCTGTTTTCCAACAATATTTATGCAGCCCAATCAAGATCTTCTTCTTCAATGTCCACTTCCATATACTCAAGTTTAGGAACTGGAATTTTCCTCTCTCCTTTTTGAGTTACATGTATTTTTATTTTGAGTGCTACAAGGGCAGTATGTGTTTTCCCAATATCTCCTTTTGAAGGTTTTTCAACCCCTCCATCACCATAATTCCCCGAATGGGAATTATTTTGTCCAAGACTTCTTCCTTGGTTCCTTTTTTTCAGTGAATAACTCCTCTGTGAGACATTGGGTGAACCAGGGTTAAGGTTACCACTTTTGATGGTTCAACCATTATGTTTGTACTAGTCATTAATATTGACTAGGGTATCAATATCATCATGAACTTTCTCAGGGATGGATTCCATGGGGTTTTGATGATCCCCACCTCCTTATTTAAATTGGGTGGTTTTTACAAATGATGATTCATAACCAATTGTAGGCATATGTGCCATAAACAAATCATTGGGGTCAAATCCTAGAATTTATGGAATTTCCTTTAGCTTGAAATTATCAAAATGATTAGCAAGTTCATCTAGATGGGAAATATTTTTTATAATGATTTTCCCAATTTTCCAAGGCAATGAAATGAAATGTATTTTTCTCTTCTCATTAAAGAAATGTGCTTTGAACTTGTATTGTTTGTAAAATTCAACAAAAAATTATTTATCTAACACACAAAAAGGAACTAAGGAAGGTTTTTCCTCGAAACATTACAGTTTTATGAAATTAAAGTCGTAAAAGGTTGTGAAAACCTCCTTTCCTTCCAAGAAGGAAAAAAATTCTATAGACACTCTCGATGTGGTTGGACAATAGACTAGATTCTTGAAAGTAGACAGAAAGACATTCTAAACATAAAAAAATGATATGGGGTTTTGTGTTTCCACAGTGCTAGATACCAAAATTGAACTGGGTCTTTTCCAAAATCAACACTCCTTGCGAGGCAAGTATTCAAAAATATGGTAGTATGCAATTGCAAAAATCAAGTAGGAGCTCATAAATAATTTCTCATTTTTCCAAAAATTTACAAGTTGGAAAGAAACTTCACTCGAAATAATTAGATCCCAATAAAATAATATGCTCTCATGAACATAGAAGTGCAATACATACATTACATATCTTAGGATAGTGGTCATAGATTCCTGCCCAATAATTCTAGAAAATGACCAAGTGAACACTTTGTAGGGGTATTTCAAGGAGCATACCTCTATCTGGGAGGAATTCTCATAGCATTCGGATAGATTCAAAAGAAAACTATCCAAAGTATTTGACCCTTCATGGTTGGCCTTTAAAAGGGCACCTACTTGTAAAAATTTTAATTTCTTGGTTGGTTTTGGGAGACTGGTCCTTTTGAATACTTTGGGTGCCAAGGAAATATGAATATGCCCCTACAATTGAATAATCATTTTTTTCACTTTTGAAATTGTCAACACACCATAGAAGCAACTCTTTGAAATTTGATACCTCTAGAATACAACCTGGCATTGCTATTCTAGAAGTCCAAACCTTATTTGAGCTCTTTTCTTCATGGGAGAATGTTGTGTATCATTTAAATTCCTCAGACCATTGGAATGAATGATCCTCACATCCTATTGTATTACAATGTCACCACAATAGAACTCTCTTTTCTTATTGGGCATATTTGGCAAAGGTTGATTATAATGAAAAGGTGGAAATTATGTCATAATAGGAGTTTATGGAAAGGGTTTAACTCCCTACTAAATTCTTTATGAACTTACTTAATATCACACACTATAGATCTTAGTTCATAAATGTTAACTGCATGATTAGATTTGGATTTAAGGCAGGGAATTTATGAGAGCTACACCATTAATAATGGTTTTAATTCACCTGATGTATCAGTCGATCTATCCATACGATAATAAATTTTCTCAGGGAATGTGATTATGTATCAGGATGTACAGAAAATGTTTAAGTATGGAGGTGCAAAATGAGTGATGGGGAGTGCATAATGATGATTGCAGAGTTGTGAGATTGCAAGGTGTAGAATATGGAAAGGGGAATGTATGGGATTTCCACATCCAGAATTAGAAAGTATATTAAGTACGAGAATGACCCATTTTGTATTCTATGGAAGATTGCAGGTCATTTTGAAGTGAGAGGAAATGTTATATGCGGGTTTGTGGGTTTACAGGGTTTGTGTATTTTGAAACATAATTTACCCCCCACAATGGGACTCTTGGAAATGGAAAAATGGCTAAGTATGAAGAAATAAAATAGAACAATGGCTAAGTGTTTACATTAGAGAATTGCGGGTTGTGGGATTGTAGGTTTATGATGATTATGGTAGACTTCCTACACCTCGATAGAGAGAAAAATGGTTAAGTGTAGGATATACATGAGAAGGAAAAAACGACCAAAATTCTTGACCTTTAATCAATCAAAATTGATCAACAAGGAGTCTAATGCAATTAGAGAATCCCTAGCATTGTAATTATCTTGCACATCTTCTTATTTTTTTTCTCATTTATGATTTAAATAAAATTGTAATATAATGAAATATTTATTTGTCTTCATGAATTTTTATCGTTGGAATATATTGTAGCATCATATTTGTGATTTAAATAACTAGAGTAGTTGTAAGGCCAAAATCCAACCAAAACAAGAAGAAATATAAGTTTGTGAATGAGAAAAGCGCATTTGTTTCTATTTGATTTCGTTTATATAGTGTACATGATTGTGGACTCTAGAAACCTATGAAGAGGCTCTATGAATGTAATGGAGGCCCAAGAGCTTGGCCAATATTTTTAGTAAATAGTGCAAGTTTGTTGTTGTGGTATTTCTACTTGTTTTCCATCAGATTGTAGAATTGTGTGGTTATTTCTATTGTGTGGTTCATTATTGTAGTGTATTTATGATGTTTTAAAATGAATTGTAGATTTTGGTGGTTGTTTATTTAATATTGGAATTGAATTTATTTACAGTGAAAAGTTTCTATGTTGTGTGATATTGTAGGGGTTTTTATCCTCAATGCATCAAATATGATAGAAGTGATCTCATGATATTTTCTTTTCCTTTGAAATAATATCTATTTATGCATGATCAATTATCAAAGGATGCATTTTTTGAGTACATATGTTGGTCCCCAAACATACATGATAAATAAATCAAGGATTTAATTTTCAAGTACATATATTGGCCCCCAAATATATGTGGATACAACTAATCAAACTAGGATACCATGTAGAACAAATATATACATAACAATATACATCAAACAATACAAATATATACCAAAAGATAACATTTTATGACAAGTAGTGTTCAAAATTTTACCCACATATTATCCTACATTGTCTAATATTAAATATTTCATTGGTTGGAAAGATTTATTTTTTAGCGTTTTCCTTAACTTCCTTGAAATTTTCAAAGACATGAATTATATTATTCAATAAATATACCCATGTCTACCTGGAAAATTAATCAATAAATGCAAAAAATTACCTTGCACTAGCTAGTGATGGTTTGTTCAAGGAACATAGGGCACTATGGACAAGTTTGAACAAAGTCTTTTCTCTCCATGCCTTCCCTATTTCAAAAATACCCCGATGACGCTTTCCAAGAATACACCCTCCACATAATCAATAAGAGGGAACAACCATAAGTGGTATAATAACCATGTTGTGTTTTTATATTAGCTTTAATCTTTAAAATTTTGTATGCTTGAGTCATTCATGCAAAAATATTCCTCAATCAATGATTTGAGGTATGAGTGTAGTTGGTCCTATTTTTTTCTTAGGAATGTTCCATAACTTACACAATTTGTTAGGTCAAGAAATACCTCGATGAAAACAACAATTTTTTTGTGCATATCCTTCCCCAAAAATATATTTGTTCAATAAATCTTATAATTAACATGTCTCCTTCATTCTTATTCACTTGATCTTCAAGATCCATGATTTTCTAGAAATAATACTTCTGAATATGTCCCAATTTCCCATAATAATGACAGGTCTTCTGATTTATAACTTTATTCACTATACCATGCTTCTCAATATTCTATTCAACCTGTTCATGTCCTTTCTCCTGAATGCACCATTAACCTCTTTCTCTAATATAATTTTGTTGACTTTTTCCCTTACATGGGCTTGTTGCTTGACCTCAAGTTTCCCTTCATTAAGAAAATTTTCTTGTGCCCAAATCAATAAACCACAAAAGGAATAAAAGTAAAATCATTACCATCATCTTATTTAGAAGTATAATTCGCACAAAATGTTGAATAGAACACATCATATGGTATATTTACATTCATTATAATCAATTCTATTAATTGACCATGTTTCTTTGGAAAATACTTTTTGCATTCACCCAATTTCATTTGAAGTTCCTTCACATAGAAAAAGTAATCTTCAATTATTTCAAAGAAGATATTATCCAGAGAGTTCAAATATTTCTCAGTTTGAAAAACATGTTCATTGATTTGATTAAATACATCCTTCAAAATATCCTAGATAACATTTTGAATATTGATCCTTCTTGTATGAAATAAAATATCCATAAGGATGTAGGTCATTGTGACTCCTACAACTTCATCCTTCTTCCCACCGATGAAAATATTTTGTCGGTAATCCCTCGTTATATATAGAACCACAATTTTTGTAAAATTCTAGAGAACTTTACTCTTCAAAAATGTTTCGATATCTTACACCCATATTCCATAAGTATGGCTATTCAAAACCACCAAATCTAGAGTGGAACACATGATGATGATCTACAGATCCAATCCTAGATTCAATCTACAAGTCAAAACCCTAAATAAATCTAGCAATAATATCTAACTCATCAAGCAGTCATACAATTGATAGCCTCCAAGACCCATAGACAATAGGATAGATCTAAAATCATTCTCTATCATACCATGTTAGAGAGCCAGGAAATTATGTACATTAAAAATTTAGTTATTCTAATAAAGAGGTGGTGTCTAACAACATTGTTACAACACTTAACTGCAAGTGAGCATAGATCAAAACACATAGAATTTCAAGGATGCAAAATATTTCACACATATCACACTCTTCATTGTTACAGATATACCCATATGGTCATCTTATATAGTACCAAGATCTAACCAACTCCCTTTAAGTGAGGAATATGAATTCCATGTATATCAGTGAGGGCACATAAAAAACTTCTTGAAATACATTGTTCTAAAAACTAGTCAACTTCTTTGGTCTAACTACCTGACTAGTCAAATTCCTAGTTGACACTCAGTCGAATCTCCACTGTTGAATGACTATATCTAGAATATCTATAGGTGTGATGATCTTTCTTAGAATATTTTTCCAACATCAAATTCACCTACAAAAATTTCACAACCAAAAATGTTATGTGAATCAATATTTCCATCTACATATCCTCCACTATTACATACATAGTAACATCATCTTCCTCTGACTTCATTGCTAAAAAATAACTCTCTTCTATAGTATTATTGTTTTATGCAACACCTTTCACTAATGGAATTCTATATTTTCTTTGTACATACACTCTGTCGGGTAGAATGATACTCTCTACTACTTCTTTAGTTCATTACAAATTCATTTACCTCAATCTTTTCCTATATTCTTCTAATATGATTCCTTATTTTGGAATCTCCTTTGAGATGCTATCGACAAGTTACTCTTTACACACACTTTCCTCATTAGTTTTCTAGACAACATGTACCCCACTAGAATGCTCAATATTCTCCATAACCATAACTAGAAGAAATACTTTTTCTTTCTCCTCTTCTTGTCTACTCTCATGCTTTCCCTTCATTTGCACCTTCTCAATTATGAAGGATAAATGAAAATCATCTTCTAATCACTACATCTTCATTGTAATTATTTTCCTTATGATGGAAAAATTGAATCCATCAACAAATTGCATGATCCTTTCCTCACTATCTCATTCAAAACCAAATCTCATGCCCACATTACAAAATTATTCAAAACATTCTTCTACACATATATTATTCTAGTTTAAATTCTCTAATTTCTCTTCATTATTGAAGTATCATCATAATTTACAAACTCACCTCTCAATTTGACGACCATCTTCTCCTAATTCTTGATATTGTCTTTTTCTCCATTTTTCATCCCAATTCAACTAGTTCCACCAATCATATACATATCTCCTCAATATTCCACTCATGGTATTAACTTTCTTAAGGTGTTCAACTTGGTGGAAATCAAAATATTTATGAATGCCTTCTATACACTCCATTTGCATTTTTGGATTTCCAAAAAAAAATGGAATCTCCATATCCATTTTGTGTTACCCACATTGATCCAAGTGGATATCATTAGCCACCCACCTTTTCTACTGACTCAACATGATTCTCTATATTGGTATTATTGATATGATTTTCTAGTATTTTCTAGGTCCTAAACTTTCAGGGCCCTTTTTTAGGCCCTAAACGATGTTTTTTTGAAGGGACAAGGTCTTGAGTTTAACTTTACCAAACAAAAGACATGTTTTTTTATTGTATTCCTCAGTTAGAGCTTTCCAACGATATAATATTCACACCAAACATATATTTCATGTGAAATTTACACTCCCAAAAAGTTGATGTAGAAACTAACAACCAAAAATACCTTTTGGTGTTTCAAAAACACCTTTTGGTGTTGTGCCTCCTAGGTTTAGAGTTTTGTACCCTTAAGGTTGTTGATTTATGTTAAAACACCATCCTTTTTTCCTCTTGTATTATTTTTTTTTGAACGAGAGAAGCCGACATCTCTCTCTCTCTCTCTCTCTCTAGAGATAACATACCACCATTGTATCTAGTTTGTGTTCTAAAATATTCCACTATTTTATTCATTAATAGAAGTTGGGTTTTCACTAAATTACTACTCTCTCCTCTATATTCCTATCTGTTTTTCATTTTTTTCTCTATACAATCCATATCACTGCCATTAGAGAAATCTTCTCTCTTTTTTCTTTCTAGTTGCATGTCCTCAACAAGATCAGGGTATAGAGAGTTTGGTCCTTAGATAGTTTCACTAGGAGTTGAATACTCTCTCCATCCAAAGTGACCTCCGATGGTGGGGGAATATATATGAAGGATAAGGATATCCTATCAATATTTTTTTCGAGGAATCCCTCATGAAATAGAGGAACAAGATGATGGACAACTTCACCCATATCTTTCAATGACCGTCGAGAACAGGTGATGCAACTTCAACAAGAAACCATTTCATAGGTGTGACACCCTTCAATGTACAAGTTAACTTTGATATCCATTTATTTGAAATCCTGGTAGATGCAAATTATTTGGAGAAATGGTTAAATATTTTAGAGAGTTATAACTTTGTTTAAAAATTTTCCGACACAAAAAATATCACCTTCTAACTCCTCAAATACCTCCTCCATGTAAAATATCGGTGGGAAGGTTGCTAGGAGAGACATAATGAAAATTATTCTATAACATTCGGGAGATAACACACTTGGGAATCCTTTTTTGATGCTCTCAAGGAGGAATTCTACATTGGTGGAAGCTATGATGACCAGTACATGAGATAGATGACTTTGCATCGGGAGAGAGACTAGAAAGTTCCAGAGTACACCAACATATTCCATACCTTTCTCTCAATTATGGATATCAAAGAATCCAAGTGGAACTTGGTTTTGAAGTGCCACAATGACCTACATAGGTACATCCAATAAGAGATGAATTTCTTGGAAATCTCCTCACTCGGATCCATTTATTGATATGATATCAAAATCAAGAAGAAATTTAAGTAGTGAAATAAGAAGGAGTTTGTGTTTGCAAATATTCCACAATAGAAGTATGTTAAAGGTGTAAATAACTAATAGAAAAAAGAAAAAAGTAGGGATATACAACCTTGATACAACCAATTCAAGCCACATGAAAATAAGGGTAATGATAAGTCGAAGAAGGGCACTGGAAATTGGTGTGAGTTTCACAAAATCCCATCACACAATTCCAATGAATACCACTCAAAATAGTCATTGTTGGACGAGCTTAAGGAAAAAGAGTTTAACCTTGAATCAAAATATGATTCAGAACAAGTTAATAGAAAAACAATTATTGATGTAGAACCTAGTGCTACCATAGAAACCATAAAGATCCAACTAGACAAGCCAGAGGATATTAAGGAAGGGGAGTGTGTCTTCCATTCACATATGTGGGTGAAGAGGACCCCACTAAATTTCATTTTTTAGAGTGGGAGCTAGAAGAACCTAATCTCATCCGAGGTCATCAAGATATTTAAGTTGTCTACAATGCCACACCCCCAACCATACACCTTTTTTTGGTTGAGGTACAAACAAGACCTTTTAAGAAACAAGGAATGTTGTGTGTCTTATGGAATCAAGCGCTTCAAATATGAGGTAATGTCTCCCCACTTGAATTTTGTGATGCACTTTTACAACAACCCTATATGTGGAAAAATCATGTTTTTTATGAGTCTTGACCCTGTAGGTTCATTATTACTTTGGGAGGTCATCCCTATAGGCTACCAATGGTAGTTTCGACTACTCGAATTTAATTGATCTAAAACAAATAGTGTTGAAATGTATTCTCTTAAATTACCAACTTTGTCCTCTTCATGGTTCAGCTAGAAGTTGAATAAAAGGTCACCGAGATGACCACAACTTCAACTCATGATCTCTCTACATGGTAGAAGTAGGTGGACATTGTTGTATAGGAATATAGAGACATCTTTGCCTCACCTATGGGGGTGCCTCTAGACTATCATGTCAAACATCCCATTTAATTGATACCTAGTTCTCCTTGATCCAATGGTCCAATATACATAATATCCTTTCTAGAGAATGAGTAAATAGAGAGTCAAATTTATGAGATCATACAAAAGAGCCACATTCAACCAATCTCCTCACCTTGTAGGAGCCCAATTCTATTGGTGCAAAAGATGGATGGCACGTCGTGACTCTGGATTTATTATAGATCCCTGAAAAAAATCATTGTCAAGAACTAATACCCTATCCCATGGATTTACAATATTCTTTATTAGCCTAAGGGTTCTAAGTTCTTTAGTAATATTGATCTAAAGTCAATCTACGACTAGGTTATGATTGAACAAACTAATGAATGGAAGAAAACCTTCAAATATAAAGGACCTTTTGAGATCTTTGTCACACCTTTTGGATTTACTAATGCTTCAGTCACATTCATGAGGATGATGGATGATATATTATGAATTTTCAAAACTCTTTTGCCATTATATATTTGGATGACATCCTCATATTCAGCTAAATCTAAGTAGAATATTTGCAACACATTCATCAGGCCTTAAGAACCTTACATAAAAACAAGTTATATTACAATCTGGAGAAATTCTCATTTGGAATGCAGAGAGTTCAATACTTGGGATACATCATGGATGAACATGGGGTGCATGTGGACCCAACCAAGATCCAATTAATTCATGATTATCCAACCCCGATGAATCTGATATAGCTATGCAACTTCTTGGGCCTTGCCAAATTATATTGTAGGTTCATGTTGGGGTTCTATCATATCACTTGGCCCCTTATTCAAGTGACCAAAGGTGGAGCCAAAAACAAATTTTCCTATTCTGAATCATAAAAAAAATAATTCTAGGATCTTAAACATTACCTTTTCTCTGCACCAATCCTCGCATTTCCATACCTACAATACCCATTTCATATTGAGACATATGCCTCTAGATACAATGTTGGTGCATACCTCACTCATTAGGGGCATCCAATGGTCTATCATAGTGAAACACTATTTGATGATGTTCACATATATCCTACCTATGATAAGGAGAAGTACTCCATTGTGTAGGAATGATGACAATAAAATCATTATATTATGCGAAATGAAATAATCATCCACACTAATCACTCTGCAATTAAGGTAGACACAAGGAAAGTTGCAGAATGACCTCCATGAGAAATGGTCCATATACCTGCAACAATTCCACTTGAAAATTAAGTACAATAATGACATTTCCAATTGTGTTGCAATCTGATTCAATTGGACACTAGTTGTGACACTAACCATGGTTCTTAACTCCTATGAGCATGAGACATTTTGGTGGCCACAATTATAAAAAAATGAATTTGACTTTGCCGCTACTTACACTACAAGGAGAACACCTTCTAGCAAAGTTTTTTTTGTGGAGGTTTTTAGTGTTACAAAATTTGGAATTTTTTTCAAAAAAACTACTCTACAACCTCCTCTATTAGCTATGGAGGTTTTAATGGATGTTCCATATAACTAAAAAAAATTGGGTGGGTGGAGGTTGCCACAGATGTTTTTTTTTTCGATGCTTTTATAGTCAAAACACATAGGTGCGTTATTAAAGAAAACTCCCCGAGGCATACCAAAACATAAAATTCAACACAACAACCTTACATCAAATGCCCCAAAATGTACATAAAACTAAAAAATAACCAATGTACCATTACATAAATTCCCAGTGTGGACATTAAAAAAACTGTATCGTGCACCTTTACTAAAAAATTCCCCAATGTGTACATAAGACGAAAATGCATCGATTCTCCATTACATTATTGTCCCATTCTTACATATGAAACAAACATGATGGGACGCTTATTGTTAATGTGTTTCAAATTCCCATTTTTTTGTATGCAACTCCGACGCGCTTGTATTTTATGTCCATTCCAATGCTTGTATAATTCATACATTTTGGTGCGTATACTAAATATAATGCCCCGTGGAACTTTTATTATTAAACACACGAATGCATTTAAGTTTTTTAAAACACCAATGATTTTTCTATATTTAAATAACCGATGTGTATTTATCACATGCCCACAGTATAATTTCAAAACGATATATATTATCACACATTTTATGCACCAATGATTATGTATAATTAGTATGTATCGATGCTTAGTATTCTTAATATGCAACGGTGCATATAACCCATTCAAAATAATTTATTCCTATATTATTTCAGGTACCATTTTGTAAGTTCATAAGAATGCATCGATATGTATATATTTTAATTAATTTTTTTTTTACAAATATTTTTTATAATCATATTGTTTTTTATATTTTTGTTATTGCATTTTGATATAACGAAAACATTAATACCTTATACAAGGGATTACACCTCTGTTATTTGCAACAATGTAAAACATTCACATATTAATTAATCATTTATTTTCAGCGATGTACAAATCATTCACATATTAATTAATCAACAATGCAACATTTTACAACATTTGACAATGCAATAAAATAACAAATCCAATTTATTATATATGAATAACAGACCCACGATCATACAAAATGGGACAACGTAAAGGTCCACAATAATCAAAATAGAACCAATTTGTAATTGTTACAGTTATTGGTAACATGTCCTCATGCAATTGGGACATTATGTCCACTACATTAAGAAAAAATATCCCTGATTTTTACAGACCAATATTAAAAAACTGCATACAACTTGTAGTATCATTCAATTATAATGTTTTTCATTCATCACTTGAATTGTTTTCATTGCTCGAGTTGTGTGCATCCCTCATTTATTGATCAATTGTAGGCTATATTTTACTTTGGTTATCTAAACGAATGTTTTCTTTCTTGACTTCTCATTGAAGTTCCAAATGTTCTTGTTCCATCTACAAACATAGAAATAAAGTGTAATAAGTAAATATGCCTTTATATTATAGTAGAATATAAATGATTGTGTAAATAAAAACCTGTACCACAACAATGATTGATTCATAAACCATACATGTTGTTTCAAATCCTTGCCTCATGCCGATTATCATAATACTTTATGTTGTCTCCTCTTCATACTTTGTTTCCTGCATGTTTACTATGCCATGACAAAGGATAGTCGATATAATTAATATAAATATTTATTATCGTTCCATTAATTGTAAAACAAAGGAATTTAAACAACATATATACTTACAAATTGTTCAATTAAACATTGATACTTCAAAATATAATAACAACCCTTAGTTAACCCAATGTTGATCAATTTTTAAGTTGGATCTTCTTTGTATGTTAGCACATATTAGTAGACATCCATGGATCAATGTAAATTAATTATTCAATGTTGGACCTTGACCAAGTTTTGGGAGATCCTTGGTCAAGTTTGACCTATTTTGGGACTTCGATAGCCTGTCGAAGGATGAGAGCAAGACAAAGCAAAGATCGCGGGATCTTGGCCCCTTTTTGGGTCCTTTTTGGGTTTGGGATTATGTAATGGGTATGGGATGCTGGTGACCCATGGGGTTACCCATGTTTAGGCATATTTTGTAAAGTATAAATAGATGTCTAGGAAATGTAATGAGGGGCATATATGTGATGTTAGGCCAATTTGATAAGTGCTACTGATCAATCTATGTGATCAAAGGATTGTAAGTTCTCTATGCATATTGTGTGAAGCTTGCAAAGATGAGTGCAAGTGACTGTAGAAAGCTTAGTGTTGTAACCTATCTCGGGGAAGGAGGATCTAGCGAGGTGCGCACAGATCTCTTGTCCTATGTGGAGTAGGGTTTTTAAGGCTCAGTGCATGTAACTGATTAACATAAGATAATAGAAGAGAAGAAGAGTTGGTGGATGTAGCCCCGGAGGGGGGGTGAACCATGTATATGTTTTGTTTCTCTGCTTTGTGCAATGTGTTGATGTGCTTAGTGCTTTAATATAGATGAATGATCTGTCGATGCTTAGTGCTTAATAATATGGATGGATGTTATATCTGACTAATATTCATATGCTTAGTGATTAATCTGTTAAGACCTGATCTATTTCATCATGCTAAGTTCTATTAAGATGCTAGATCTGGTTGGATACTGCAATGCTCTGTAATTAGGGTTTGTCTGCGCTATTACCAAGAACTGAATGTTCATGAATATTTACTGCTAAGTGGTCTGTTAAATGTTAGAATCACATATCTGTGTCCCATCTAAGGTTTCATTCATTTGAGTCCTACAACCACCCCTTCCTCTACCTTGGGTGAGACTTCATCTGCTTCACAGGTGTTTCCGAAAGGGCTGATAGTTAGGGTTTTGTTGGTGAGATGTTGTAGCAATGAACCCTGGGTCTACCCCTGTGCCAACAAATGGTTATGTTTGCAGGACCTAAAACTGTGATTGTTGGGAACTGAGAAAGAAGAAGATTTGTGCAAATATCTGACCTAAAATTGTGAAATATTTGTGCGTATATCTGTCGCTCTAGTGTGCAGTACTCTACTTAGTTTGTGAAGCTTTGTGCTAAAGAAAATAAGTCTGATCTAAAGAAAAGAGGTAAGATCTGAATGATTTGTGCTCTGATAAAGGTAAGAATTGTGGAAATTTTTAGATATGGAAGCTTTGTGTTCTGTAGAAGTAAGATTAGTGGAAATTTTTGTTTCTAAAGTATGGATCTAGGCATGTTTGATAAGATTTGTCCTAGCTTGAAAACTAGGGCATTGATAGATGAAAGAAGATGTGATATAAGTAGATATGATAAGAATAGTGAAAATTATGTTATACCTATGTATAGAAAGAATGTTTGGACTAACAAATAGATGCAGGATCCTAGAAATAATTTTTTGCAGGTTAACCACTATGATCTTAGCGCATAGTACAGGAAAGGTTGGGGATCATTTAAGAGAAAGAGAGGATTAACCCTTTATTACAGTTTCAGAAGACCGAGACATCTGGCTAAGGAATTCCCTGGTAGAAAACCTAATTGCCTATGTTGCAAATCTATGGACCATGAAGTTTTGGATTTCCCTAGAATGATTTCTCAGCTTGTGATGCTACGCATGTTGGAAAATGTTTAACAGGTAGTGCATTCTTGTCATTGATGGAAAGTACAACAATGAATATGGCATGAGTACAGGAAGAATGTAACAGACGGGCACCAGAATAATTTTAGGAATACGCTGTAGAGCAAACCCGATAAGTTCAGAAGAGATAATGCAAAGGATTGTTGGCAAGTTATTATCAGGCAAAGTAAGCTTGTCATTGATGGAAAGATTAGAGTATGCAGTGAAGAAAAAACAAGGACAAAGTATGCTCCAGAGGAGAAGCGCCAGTGATCACTGGAAATCATCCTAAATTCTCGATGGCTGTCATATCTGAATGAAGACAAAAGGAGAGCACAGTTCTGGAGGAGAGATCTCAGGCATTAGATCTGAGCGCAGGATCCGACCACCGTTGGATCGAGGAAAACCTACACGATATTTAAAAGTACAAGGAGTAGAGGGCTCAAAAATCCCGAAAGCAGGAGGACCATCCATCTCAGGGGGTTATGTGGACCGTTGATCCGACTACCTTTCAGAGTTTTGGGGATCGAGAGTTGGAGATGTCAAAGAATATTGACATCAAGAATCCCGAAATCGCGATGTGTGAAATCCCGACTGAATCTGAACCGTCAGATCAAGATGTGATCTAGACCGTCGACCCAACTCATGTCATCTAGGAACACATGGCACAACCAGGTAATGACAAGTGTCAGACTGATTCAACATGCCAAGAACATGTAAGTCACAAATCAGGGTGACATGTGGCAGTTATTTAACACATGTGATGTCATCAGACTTACACCATGATGGAGTTTCGAGGATCGCGTGTTGGAGATGTCAAAGAAACAATGCAACAGGAATCCCAATTTCGCGATATGCAAAATCATGACTTAAATCGTAGCCGTTGAATCAAGATCAAATCTGGACCATTGATTCCAGTCCATGCCAGAGTTTTGAGGATCGTGTGTTGAAGTTGTCGAAGAACATTCACTGTAGAAATCTTGATTTCACGATATGCAAAGTCACGATGTAATCTGAGCCGTCAGATCAAGATTTGATCTGGACCGTTGATTCCAGTCAATGGAGAGGCATCGAGGATCGAGAGTTGGACATGTCAAAGATTATTGACATTAGGAATCCCAATATCGCGATATGCAAAATCGCTATTTAATCACATCCATTGAATAGAGATCAGATCTGCATCATTGATCAAACTCCATATCGGAGTTTCACGAATCGCGACATAGAGAGGCAAAGAACTCAATGCATCAAGAATGCCGAAATCGCAAAATTGTGATTCAATTGTAGCCGTTGAATCAATATTAGATCTAGAACATGGAATCACAGGACATGTGGCAAGTGATCAAAATTTCACTGACTTGGGGTCAACAGAGCATAGTGTCGAAAATCACGAAATGTGTGTTACACGTCAAAATTGCTCAGCTGGATAAGTGTCGCATTGTCCCTATCAATCGTCTTAAGTGTCGCATCTTCCCTATAACTTTTGCAAGTGTCGCAAGTTGGTCACTAGTGTCGCAAACGATGTTCAAACATAATGCCATGATAACGACACTAAGGAGGCACTTATGACATCTCACATGACTGATTTGAAGGAGGAGAACTGGCTTACTGGAATCAAATAACCTTTTGCCACCTGAAAGCACCTCAAAAACTGAGTTTTGGAGAGGAGCGCTCCCCCTTACACTATCTCGGAGTGCTGGCGCTCCCCCTTACACTGTCAGGGAGCGTTATAACGCTCCCCTGGCCATTTTGAGGGAGCGCTATAGATTTTGGAGCCCTGGCGCTTCCCTTAACCTTTTCAGGGAGCACTACAACGCTCTGATGGCCCTTTTGAGGGAGCGCTACCTATTCTGGGAAGTTGTTAAGCTGTTGAGATGAATGTGGGAAGCATCTTTTCATTCTTGGAAAGCAGTTGAGCTCGAATCCTTAGTCGACCCATGATCCTAGGGCAGATCCTCAACTGAAGGAGGAAAATCCTCAACTTCCCCAAGGATATCTCAAGTGGTTAAAGCCTCTCCAAGGCTATATAAGCAAGCTTTCTAATGGTGAAAGGGGACTGCAAAATGAAGAATTACACCAAAATTATGATCGCATAAGTGGTGTTGGAACATAGCTGATAGGGGAAGAACTGAACATATGAAACTTATGATATTGGAGGAAACTGACAGTCAGCCAAAGGAGAGTGATCAGTGAAGCTGCTGTTATCCAAGTTGTGGATATTTTAGGAAAGGGTTAGACGAAGAGGACTTGACGAAGCTGTCACATTCGCATCTACGATTGTAAGTACTACTGTCGTTATTCTCATTAATATGACACGCTTGGCCTGTTTCTTTCTAGTTTGTGTTTAATGTTACATGAACTTATCATTTGCTGATAGATCTGTTTTCAAGCTAATGTCAATAGAGTAGGAAGTGGTCATATCTTGTTTTGTCCACAGACCTCAGCGAGGAGCAAAAGGATTGGAGCGCAACTTGGAGCGTGCAGGGACAAACGTCGATTAAAAGGTACTTCTGTTATCCTCCCTTCTCATGCATTAGTTTAGATATATTTGAAAGGAAGTCAGTGTCCACGTTAATCATTTTTCTGTCTAGGGTTAAGGTCAAGCCTTAGAGGTTATCTAACTGTCCGCAGGGAGATTTTCCTACAACAGAAACTGGCGACTCCACTGGGGAGATAGCCTCAAATCGAAACCTCTTGTTTGGATTTTTCTCCTCACTGACCTTGTTCTATCCCTTGATTGTTTCAGACCTGGTTCACCCCTCTTTGATTAGTTTCATGAGCTGATTGGCTCCTTACCTTGTCACATTTAGCATACTTGTCAAGCTCAGATCTCAATTTTTGAAAATTTTTGACATTTCTGGGACTTTTAGACCCTGGCGCCCCTGACCTAGTGTTATCAGAGCGCCAACACTTCTAGTAGCCTTACACAGAGTGCTATAACGCTCTTTTCCCTTGGCAACAGAGTGCCAGTCCCCTTTTGGCCTAAAAACCCTCCACAATTGCAATTTTTAGGGTTTGCCTCTATGGCTCTTCTGCTGAGTGATCTAGTGAGTCAATTTGTCTTCCTTTTAGCTCTGACATCTATCTTTTTGAAGAATAAATACCTTGTTGGTCGGATCTTATAGCCTTCTTCGCCATTTTACATTGAGTTTTTCCTGTTGAGTGAAGCTTGAAACCTATGCATTGCTTTTCTCTTCTCTTCAGTCGAGTAAAAAACCCTAGTGAAGGTCATCAAAGGTCTACAGATCTCTGTATCTTGTTTTCAGTCAAGTTCATTTGTTCTTCAACTCTTGTTTTTGGGTGAAGTTTGCTTTTTCTTTGATTGCTTCTTTTCTTTCGTTTTTCGTTTTGATTGCTA
>ML777289.1:464382-507540 GCA_009831015.1 Picea engelmannii | reverse complement strand
TGTTATCCTCCCTTCTCATGCATTAGTTTAGATAGATTTGAAAGGAAGTCAGTGTCCACGTTAAGAATTTTTCTGTCTAGGATTAAGGTCAAGCCTTAGAGGTGATCTACCTATCCGCAAGGATATTTTCCTACAACAATGCGAAATCGCGAAAGTTCCTTATGCATAAGGCTGTGGTCACAGCCCTTGGACACATCAGCGAGAGATGGAGGAAAGAGATAGAGAAACCAAGCTTGTTCTCAAGGATCGCGACTTGGAGAGGCAAGAACACAATGCAACAGGAATGCCGAAATGCCAAAACCCAATTTAAAGGCAAGATTAATAAAGCTCATCCAACGATGTAGATTAACCTGAAGGAGATCTGAGGGCTATTTTTGCACGACACAGTGAAACTGCTAGAAACCATTGATGGTTTCTACCAGAGGATGTGAAGACACTTCGGGATGACTGACAGAGGAGGTGAAGAGTCTCTGAGAGGAATGAAGATGTTCGTGGAGGCGATTAACAGCTGATGAGCATTGAGGCCTATAACTGAAACAGAGAAGGTGATTTCGACTGTCACAGAGAAGATGAAGAGTCTCAAACTGCCAGAGAGGCTGAGGAACCTCAGTATAACATACAATGATGCTCGACACGTGGGGAAAACCACCAGAGAAGCTGAAGAGACATGAGGATGATCGGACAGAGAACTTGAGAGGTGGAAGATAATGGCGCGGAGTCAGCATGTAGAGGCATTGTGAACATTGCATGCACAAGGTGCACATAAGCTATAAATACACGGTACATAGAAGAGATGGGGTTGTTGTTGTTGTTGGATTTTGTTGTGGTTGTTGTTGGTGAAGGTGATTCATGTGTGAAGAAGGAGGAGAGTGCAGTAGATGAATAGCACAGAAGAGGAACTGTACAGTGAATGGACATGGCGCACAGAGCATAAAAAGTGGAAGAACAGACAACGCAAGTGATGTGTGCAGAAAGGAAATGAGGCAGACAGAGCAACGAAATGCAGCAGAACAATGATGAGTCCGGTAAGCCATTGTTGAACATCATATCACTGTAATAAGTTTAGCAAAGATTTATATTTCAGGGTGGTTGGGAGGAGCTAGGGAGGACCGGTGTCCTCAAAGGTTCAAGTGGGTGCTTGAACATAGGGAGTTGGTGCTTCCTTCTAGTTGGTGCTAGAGAAACCAGGGAGTTGATGCTTCCTTCTAATTGGTGCTAGAGAAACCAAGGAGTTTGTTCTTCCTTCTAGTGGGTGCTAGAGAAAATAGAGGGTTGGTGCTCTCAACAAGTTGCAGCTTGCAAAACTGAGGTTGTAGCCTCATTATAAGTTGGTGCTCATATGCATGATACTATAAAGAATGTAACTATTACTTATCATATAAAGAAAAAAACGTTTTTAACCTGCATGGGTTTCCTCGGGAAATATCTATCTCTGTGTTTCTCTTATATGTGACTGATGCTAAATGTGTCATTGTTTATTTCCCTGCATTAATGTGATCATCATTCAGTGTTTCTGCAACGATTTTGAAAGAAGTATAATTGTTTAAGCACGGTAACAACTGATTCACCCCCCCCGCCCCCCTCTCAATTGTCCAACAATTGGTATTAGAGCCGGACCCTTTTATTTAAGGGTAGATCCTAGAGCTTAAACATGTCAAGCCATGAAGGAAATTCAACCAATAAGGCCCCTCTATTCAATGGAACAAACTTTGCCTTCTGGAAAGTTGGAATGAGAATCTACATAATGGATTTAGGTGCAGATGTCTGGGATGTGGTAGATACTGGTTATTTCAAGCCAGTTGTGCTAGCTAATAAGGATGACAAACTAGAATTTAGCTTCAATGCTAAGGCTATGAATGCTATCTTGAGTGGGCTTGTAGAAGTAGAATTCGTAAAAGTTATGCACCTAGAAACTGCCAAAGAAATGTGGGACAAACTCATTAACAGTTATGGGGGTAATGAGAAGGTAAAGGATGCAAAGCTTTAAACCTACAGAATACAGTTTGAACAACTGAAGATGAAGGAAGATTAAACTATTGGAAAATACTTTCTGAGAATAGAATAAATGGTAAATGCAATGAAGGCACTTGGTGAAACAATTGGGGAACCTTCTTTAGTTCAGAAAATCTTGAGATCTTTGCCAAATAGGTTCAACCCGAAGGTCTCTGCTATAGAAGAACTTAATGATCTAAAAACCTTGTAGTTTGATAAACTTCTAGGAACACTGACTGCATATGAAATGAGAATAATTAAAGATAAACCCACTTCCAGAGAAGCATCATTTAAAACAGACAAGAATGAGGATTCTGAGCCCAATGAAATTGAAGCAAAATTTGTGAAGAGACTGAAGAAGGGATCAGGAAAATACAAAGGTAAACTTCCTTTCAAATGCTTTAACTGTGGAAGGATAGGTCATTTTGCAAATAAATTTCCACACAAGAAACATGATCAGAACTATGAAGGTGAAGAGAAGCACAAATCCAGGAGATTTGATAAAAAGAAAAGTTTATGTGTAAATAATGATGACTCCTTAGAAGAAACCGATAGTGACTCTTCCTATGAAGATAAGGAAAATTAATTCATGCTTATGGCCAAAGAGAATTATGATAATAAAAGCACAAGCAGTGATGAGAATGATGAAGAAGATGTGATTGACATGGAAGGAGAATTGATCAGTGCATTGGAAGAGATTGACAGACTAAGAATCAAGAACAGAAAGCAAAGACAATTGTTGATATAGTTATAGAAAGACAGTCAAGAACCTAGTGAAGACCTTGTCCTACTAAAAGTAGAATTGGAAGAGGCAAAGAAAATCAAAGAGATTATGAAACAACAGCTATTAGAAAAGAAGACAAGATGTGAATCATTAGAACAAGAAGTAGTGAAAACAAGGAAAGAAATGGAGAAATTTCAAGCCTTGTATAATCAAAGTCTGTCAAGTATCAAAGCCTCAGAAGGATTAGCCACCATTCTGAATCAACAAAGGAATCCATAGATGAAAACTAGTTTGGGTTATGAAGAGGGATCAAGTAGTGGGAAGCTAGGAAATGAAGAACCCATCAAGTTTGTCAAAAGTACAACCAATGACAATAACAAGTTTGCAGAAACAAAGGAAGACAATCAGCCACCCAGGACGAGTAAAGAAAAAGGTGCCAGGATTGAATCTGTAGAATGAAGAAACAATGCTCTCTCTGCTGGAAGACGTCATCAGCAAGAAAGAAATCGATTTTCTCAAAGAAGGCAACCATTTTCCAGGTACAAAGAATTTTTCAATGGCTATTGCTTCTACTGTTCTAATTTTGGTCACAAAGCTGTAAATTGTTCCTTAAGACTTAGATATGAGAAATTAAGATTTCAAAGGAATAAATACTTCCCACAACAAAGAATGATACAGTCAAGTAATAACCCTTCACAGACTGCAAATTGCCAAATTAAGTCTGGACACATACATCTAAAGAGGCCAAGAAATAATCAACAGTCAATAAGTAGGCAACACTGCAACAACACGTTTAACTTATTGAATAATGAGGTTGAATGTTACACTAGTCATAACTTTGGACATAAATCTATTGAGTGTCAGATAAGGAACTATGAACCATATTTGAAATCCCCTGCTGAAAATGTCAAGTTTTGGAAGAATAAGGAAAGTAACAAGTGTGGATTAGTATTGTCTTCTCAACGAAAAACGAACCCTTGGTATATAAATAGTGGATGCTCCAAACACATGACAGGAGACAAAGAAAAGTTTCTATCTCTAAGTGAAAGCAAATCAGGAAGTGTAACCTTTGGAAATGATTCTCCAGGGAAAATAAAGGGAAAAGGGATGGTGAGCTTAAGTAATGGAAAAGGAAAATCCCAATATGTTCTACTTGTGGATGGTCTGAAGCATAACCTGCTCAATGTAAGTCAAATGTGTGACAGAAGATGCAAGGTGGTGTTCACATCCAAGGACTACAAGATAAAGTCTGTAAACTCAGGACAAGTGGTGGCCAAAGGCATAAGGACATAAAATAATGTATACGTGCTGAAATAAAATCGAGAAGAATGTCATCTAAGCAAACATGATGAAAGTTGGTTATGGCATAAGAGACTTGTACATCTAAACTTTGATCACTTAATCAAACTCAAAAACCTTGAGGCAGTAAAAGATCTTCCAAGAATATCAAAGCCCCAAGATTCAGTGCGTAAACCTTGTCAAGTAGGGAAGCAAAACAGGACATAGTTTAAGTCCAAGAGCTTCACTTCAACAGAGAAACCACTCCAACTAGTTCATATGGACTTATGTGGATGATCAAGATAGGAATGCACAGGAAAAGAAAACTACTTCATGTTGATTATCGATGATTACTCCTGACTTACTTGGGTTTCTTTTCTCAAAGAAAAAGATGAAGCATTTGAGAAGTTTAAGATATTTAAGGCTTTAACCAAGACTCAAACAGGGAAGAGGTTAAAGGCAGTAATATCAGACCGGGGAGGAGAGTTTATGTCAAGAGACTTCAAGGAATTCTGTGATGAGCATGGGATCAAGAGAGAATACACAATACTAAGAAATCCACAACAAAATGGAGTAGTTGAGAGGAAAAACAGAATAGTGCAGGAAATGGCCAGGTCAATGATGAATGAGAAGAACATTGGTCAAACCTACTGGGTAGACGCAATACACACAACAGTCCATGTGCTTAACAAATCTCAACTCATACCACAAAGTGACAAAACACCTTATGAATTATGGTTTGGAAGACCTGCCTCAATCAAACACTTCAGAGTCTTTGGGATCAAATGCTACATAAAGAATAATGATGAAAACCTCGACAAATATGATGACAGGGCGGATGAAGGTATTTTCTTAGGTTATGCTACAAACAGTAAAGGATACAGATGTTATAATAAGAGGCTGCATAAAATGGTTGACTGTATTGATGTAAAAATTGATGAAGGAATCCCAGCAAGAGAGGTGTACGGTAATGAGTCTTCTATAGAAAACACAGCTAAAGATGAAGATGAACAGGTCCAAGAATCCGAAAATGAAGATTCTAATTCAGATGAATACTCAGACACTCAGACAGACTCAAATCAGCAGTCAACTACAAATTCCTCCTCCAAAATCATTCAAAAGAATCATCCTGCAAGTCAGATAATTGGAGAAAAAGACAAAGGGGTACAAACGAGGAGAAAGCTAATCAAAACCACCGAAAAATCTCATATAGCTCTCATATCCATGCTGTAACCCAAGAATTTTAATGAAGCCAACATAGATGATCACTGGGTTAAAGCAATGAATGAAGAACTTGATCAGATTGAGAAAAACAATACATGGGAGATGCTTCAAAGACCCGAAGGTAAAAATGTCATTGGCTCCAAATGGAGATTTAAGAATAAGTTGAATGAGAAAGTACAAGTTATTAGGAACAAAGAGAGGTTAGTCTGTAAAGGCTATGCTCAGATAGAAGGACTAGATTTTGATGAAACATTTGCACCTGTAGCAAGATTAGAAGCTATCAGAATGTTTCTTGCCTATGCTTGTCATAAAAGGTTTAAAGTATACCAAATGGATGTCAAGTCAACCTTTCTCAATGGAGATTTAAGTGAAGATGTCTATATGGAACAACCAGAGGGTTTCAAATTGTCTGATAACCCTGACTTAGTATGCAAGTTGAAGAAATATTTATATGGTTTAAAACAAGCTCCTCGAGCCTGGTATCACAGACTGGATACGTATCTCAAAGACAAAGGGTTCAAGAGAGGAACAACTGACAACAATCTATATATTAAGACAGAGGATAATGATTTGCTCATTGTAATGGTCTATGTAGATGACATCATCTTTGGATGTAATAAGGATTCACTGTTACAATGGTTTTCTTCTGCCATGGAGTCTGAATTTGAAATGTCTATGATAGGTGAACTGTCATTTTTCTTTGGTCTGCAAATCACTCAGAGGCCCGAAGAGATCTTCATTTATCAAGGAAAATATTTAAGAGAAATGCTGAAAAGGTTTCAAATGGAAGATTCTAAACCTATGGGTACACCTATGGTAACTAGATGTAAATTAAGCAAGGATGATGATTCACTTAATGTTGATCAAAGCTCATATCGATCAATGATAGGAATCTTGTTGTACATCACCGCATCTTGCCCAAACATAATGCATGTTGTAGGAATGGTAGGAAGATATCAGGCTACACCTAACCAGAGTCATTTGCAAGATGTCAAAAGGATATTCAGGTACTTAAAAGAAACAATGACTTATGGTCTGTGGTATCCCAGAAATCAAAGTCTTCAGTTGACTTCTTATTCAGATGCAGATTGGGAAAATTGTGTTGATGAGAGAAAAAGCACCAGTGGAGGAGCATTCTTCTTGGGTAAATCCTTAGTAGCCTGGCTTAGTAAAAAGCAAGGTTCCATTTCTGTATCAACCACAGAGGAAGAGTACATTGCTGCTACTACCTGTTGCACACAGGTATTATGGATGATTCAGACACTTGCAGACTTAGAGGTAAAATACACTGCACCGATCCCAATTCATTGTGATAACGCTAGTGCCATCAGTGTGTCTAAAAATCTTGTCTTCCACTCCAAGACAAAACATATTCCCATAAAATATCATTTTTTGAGAGAGCAGGTCACCAATCAGATTGTTCAGGTCCATTACATTCCCACTACAGAACAAATTGTAGACATCTTTACTAAGCCCCTAGCCAAGACACTGTTTGAATATCTCAGACAGAAGCTAGGTGTCATTTCGTTTCACACCTAAAATAGTCCATCTTGTTAGGGGGATATTTTTATTGTTTGAATATCTAATGCCTCCTAAAATTACTGCAATAGCCCAGGGGGAGCATGTCTCTTCTTTGACATTGATGTCAAAGGGGGAGAAAAGAATTTGGATGCCTTAGTTGCCATCAATGCCAAAGGAGGATATTGTTGGCAAATGTTTAACAGGTAGAGCATGCTTGTCATTGATGGCAAGTACAACAATGAAGATGGAATGAGTACAGGAAGAATGTAATAGACGGGCACCAGAAGAATTTTAGGAAGACGCTGCATAGCAAGCTCGATAAGTTCAGAAGAGATAGTGCAAAGGATTGTTGGCAGGTTATTATCAGGCAAAGTAAGCTTGTCATTGATGGCAAGATCAGAGTATGCAGCGAAGGTAAAACAAGGACAAAGTACGCTCTGGAGGAGAAGCGCCAATGATCGCTGGATCTCATCCTGAATTCCCGATGGTCGTTAGATCTGAATGAAGACAAAAGGAGCACGTAGATTTGGAGGATAGATCTCAGGCGTTAGATCTGAGCGCAGGATCCGACCACCATTTATCGAGGAAAACCAGCACGATCTTTAAAAGTGAAAGGAGTAGAGGGCTCACAAATCCCAAAAGCAGGAGGACCTTCCATCTCAGGGGGTTATGTGGACCGTTGATCCGACTCCCTATCAGAGTTTCGGGGATCGAGAGTTGGAGATGTCAAAGAATATTGACATCAAGAATCCTGAAATCGCGATGTGTGAAATCTCGACTGAATCTGAACTGTCAGATCAAGATGTGATCTAGACCGTCGACCCGACTCACGTCAGCAGACCACGTCAGCTAGGAACACATGGCACAACTAGGTAATGACAAGTGTCAGACCGATTCAACATGCCAAGCACATGTAAGTCACGAATCAGAGTGACATGTGGCGGTTATTTAACACATGTGACGTCAGGAGACTTACACCATGATGGATTTTCAAGGATCGCGTGTTGGAGATGTCAAAGAAACAATGCAACGGGAATCTTGATTTCACGATATGCAAAATTGTGACTTAAATCGCTTCCATTGAATCAAGATCAAATCTGGACCATTGATTCTAGTCCATGTCAGAGTTTCGAGGATCGAGTGTTGAAGTTGTCAAAGAACATTCACTGCAGGAATCCCGATTTCGCAATATGTGAAATCACGATGTAATCTGAGCCGTCAGATCAAGCTTTGATCTAGACCATTGATTCTAGTCAATGAAGAGGCATCGGGGATCGAGAGTTGGACATGTCAAAGATTATTGACATCAGGAATCCCGATATCGCGATATGAAAAATCATGATTTAATCGCAGTCATTGAATAGAGATCAGATCTGGATCGTTGATCAAACTCCATATAAGAGTTTCACAAATCGCAACATAGAGAGGCAAAGAATTCAATGCATCAATAATGCCGAAATCATGAAATCGCAATTCAATCATAGCTATTGAATCAAGATTAGATCTAGACCATGGAATCACAGGACATGTGGCAAGTGATCAAAATTTCCCTGACTTGGGGTCAACGGAGCATAGTGTCGAAAATCACGAAATGTGAAATCGCGAAAGAGCCTTATGCATAAGGCTTTGTTCACAACCCTTGGACACATCATCAAGAGATGGAGGAAAGAGATAGAGAAACCAAGCTCATTCTCGAGGATCGCAACTTGGAGAGGCAAGAACACAATGCAACAGGAATGCCAAAATGCCAAAACCTGATTTAAAGGCAAGATTAATAAAGCTCATCCAATGACGTAGATTAACCTGAAGGAGATCTGAGGGCTATTGTTGCACAACACAGTGAAACTGCTAGAAACCATTGATGGTTTCTACCAGAGGATGCGAAGACACTTCAGGATGACTGACAGAGGAGGTGAAGAGTCTCTGAGAGGAATGAATATGTTCATGGAGGCGATTGACAACTGATGAGCATTGAGGCCTGTAACTGAAACAAAGAAGGTGATTTCGACTGTCACAGAGAAGAGAAAGAGTCTCAAACTGCCAGAGAGGCTGAGGAATCTCAGTATAACATACAGTGATGTTGGACACATGGGTCGAACCACCAGAGAATATAAAGAGACACAATGATGATCAGACATAGCACTCGAGAGGTGGAGGATAAAGGCGCAGAGTCAACATGCAGAGGCATTGTGAACATTGCATGCACAAGGTGCACAAAAGCTATAAATACATGGTATAGAGAAGAGACGGGGTTGTTGTTGCTGTTAGAGTTTGTTGTGGTTGTTGTTGGTGAAGGTGATTCTTTTGTGAAGAAGGAGGAGAGTGTAGCAGCTAAATAGCACAGAAGAGGAACTGTGCAGTGAACGGACATGGCACGCAGAGCATAAAAAGCGGAAGAACAGACAGCGCAAGTGATGTGTGAAGAAAGGAAACGAGGCAGACAAAGCAACGAAATGCAGCAGAACAGTGATGAGTCTGGTAAGCCATTGTTGAACATCATATCACTGTAATAAGTTTCAGTAGAAAAGATTTATATTTCAGGGTGGTTGGGAGGAGCTAGGGAGGAATGGTGTCCTCAAAGGTTCAAGTGGGTGCTTGAACACAGGGAGTTGGTGCTTCCTTCTAGTTGGTGCTAGAGAAACCAAGGAGTTGGTGCTTCCTTCTAGTGGGTGCTAGAGAAAACAGAGAGTTGGTACTCTCAGCAAGTTGTAGCTTGCAAAACTGAGGTTGTAGCCTTATTATGAGTTGGTGCTCATATGTATGATACTGTAAATAATGTAACTATTACTTATCATATAAAGAAAAAGAGGTTTTTACCCTGCATGGGTTTCCTCGAAAAATATATGTCTCTATGTTTCTCTTATATGTGACTGATGTTGAATGTGCCATTGTTTATTTCCTTGCATTAATGTGATCATCATTCAGTGTTTCTGCAAAGAGTTTGAAAGAAGCATAATTTTTTAAGCAAGGTAACAGCTGATTCACCCCCCCCCTCTCAGTTGTCCAACAATGCAGCCCCTCCTCAACCCTCAGGTCAGAAGGTCCGCGGGCACAGGATCTTTCCTTTACCACTGACTCGAAGAGATCTCAGAAATGGCTCCTCTATTTCCCTTTTTGGAAATATGCACCCATAATCAACTTAGAGAATTCCCCCTTGTGCATCGGGAGATCGGACTTTTCACTTTCACGATTCTGATGGTCAAGTGTCTTTTCTTTCTATCTCCGAAATCCGAAAACCAATCAACGCTGACCCTTTCTCTCCCTGTTTCGGATTTCTCCTTATAACAATTTTGGTGGTCGCGATGTTGAGCAACTCGTCTCCTCGACTCCTGAAACCCGATTTACCGAAATGTCAATGTGCTCGTAAGATTTGACTTTTCA
This sequence comes from Picea engelmannii, assembly GCA_009831015.1. Classification (NCBI taxonomy): domain Eukaryota; kingdom Viridiplantae; phylum Streptophyta; class Pinopsida; order Pinales; family Pinaceae; genus Picea; species Picea engelmannii. The sequence continues at coordinate 497,420 of ML777289.1, read as the reverse complement.
ACGACCTTTCACTCCATCGGGACTTCGAACTTCGCGATATCGCGAATCCTAATGCAAGGAATTCAAAACTTCACTCCACGAAACCCCAAAATGGTCAACTGAATTGACTTCTTTGTTGATAGAGCGCCATCTGTCCACCCTGCCGATTCCTGTGGCCCACACGATCCTTTTGTCCCTTCGGGACTTCGCGTTTCATGATTTTGTGATTCCCGTTGTGAAGATTTCGGGACTTCCTCTCGCGAAAACCTGAAATAAAAGTTCACAGATAAATCCAACGGCCCCTATGGCTTGGATCTATGGTTCTACTCCTCTTGAGCTTAACCTTTGGGAATACTCACTGTAACTCCCCTACTCCTCCGTGAGATCTTTGCTTCATTCTCCTAGCTGACATATTCAACTGGATGGCCCTTCCATTTGACCAAATACTCAAAGTATTGCTTTCGCCTAGTCTTTTTGCTCACTCTTTTGTCTAGTATGCACTCCATGTGTGAATTTTCTGCAACTGGCATTTGTTTTGTCCACTGGATCACTGGTTGTTCATTTTCCATCCCGGTTTCCTCAGGTTTATATGGGTACAAATCTGAGATATTGAATATCGGAGAAATTCCGATCCCATCGGGTAATTCAATCTCATAAGCATTCACCCCAAATTTCTGCAAGACCTTGCATGGTCCAATTTTCTTCATCTTTGGTTTATTATATGTTCCTCTCAGGAACCTTTCCTTTCTCAAATGTTCCAGAATCAGGTCACCAACCTCAAACTGAAGTTGTCTCCTATGTTGATCTGCTCTGTGCTTATATTCCAGGCTTGAACTTTGCAATCGCTTCTTCACCTGGCTATGAAGTTCCTTCATTGCCTCTACGAACTCTTCTGCACTAGCGCTCCTAGTCGTAGTCTCTTTTGAATCCCTCAATTCAGAAATTCCTCTCAGTTGCATGCCATAGACAATCCAAAATGGACTCTGCCCTGTGCTCCTGTTAACTGAATCGTTATAAGCAAATTCCACCTGTGGTAATATTTTTTCCCACTGGCTATGGTGTTATGCCACCAGGATTCTCAGGAAGTCTCCCAGACTTCTGTTTACCACTTTTGTTTGTCCATCCATCTGGGGATGATAAGTTGAACTAAATGATAAGCTAGTTCCCAGCTTCTTCCATAATGTCTTCCAAAAGTGTCCTATGAATTTAGTTTCTCGATCTGAAACTATGCTTCTTGGTAAGCCGTGAAGTCGAATGACTTCTTTGAAAAACAGATTTGCAATGTGAGTTGCATCATTGGTTTTCTGACATGGAATGAAGTGTGCCATCTTGGAAAATCTATCCACCACCACAAAGATTGAGTAAAATCCTCTTTGTTTTCTTGGCAACCCCAATACAAAATCCATGTTGATTGCATCCCATGGATTCTCAGGTATGGGCAATGGTTGATAAAATCCGACACTCTATCTCCTTCCTTTCGAATACTGGCAAATTTTGCATCTGTCCATGAATCTCTTGATGTCTTCTCGCATTCCCGGCCAAAAATATGACTCATTCATCTTTGCAAACATCTTGTCGTGACAAAATTGCCCGACAAATCCTCCACTCTGTTTCTCTTTCAACAAGTTCTCCCTCATGGAGCATTTTGGAATACACAACTTATTACCTTTAAACAATAATCCTTCCTGGATCATGTATTCTTCCCATTGGCTTCTATCTCTGAGAATTGGATTCTCAGTTGCTTCATATGCCTCTTTAAAATATGGATCATCTCTATACATGTCCCTGAGATCATCAAAACCCAACGTTTTGACTCTGAACTCCTGCAATAGAAAACACTTCCTGCTCAAAGCATCAACAACTTTGTTAGTAGTACCAGAAATATGTTTGATCACAAAAGTGAAAATTTTCATATATTCAACCCATTTTACATGTCTCTGATTCAACCTCTCCTATTGAGTCACAAACTGCAATGCATGATTGTCACTGTATAAGAAAAACTCCTTCGAAATCAAGTAATGCCTCCATTTTTTCAATCCTTGTATGATAGCATAAAAATATTTGTCATAAGTGGTGTGCTTCACTTTCGCTTCATTCAGCTTCTCACTGAAGTATGCTATCAGCCTGTCTTCTTGACTCAAGAATTCCCCTATTTCAAACTCACTTGCATCGCATTTCACTTGAAATGTCTTTTGGAAATCCGGCAACACCAGAATTGGTTGTTCCGTGATTTTCCTCTTCAACAGATTAAAACTCTTTTCAGATTTCTCTGTCCAGTGAAAAGACTTATGTCTCTTCTTCACTGTGTCCATCATCGGTGCACTAATTCCACTGAAATTTCTGATGAACTTTCGGTAGAAACTAGCCAATCCGTGGAAACTTCTCACCTCAAAGATATTCTTCGCTGATGGCCAATTTTTGATTACCTCTACCTTATCTGGATCCATTCTCAATTTATCTACAGAAATAACAAACCCCAGATAAATGAGCTCCTTCTTCATGAATGAGGATTTCTTCATATTTATCAACAACTTCTCCTACTGTAACTTTTGCATCACTATAGCCAAATGTTTCAGATGCTCTGCCATTGTTTTACTGAAAATCAGTATGTCATCCAGATATACGATAACAAATTTTTCGATGAACTCCCTCAGGACTTCGTTCATAAACCTCATGAAGGTACTTGGTGTATTTGTTAAGCCAAATGGCATAACAAGCCATTCATACAACCCTTCGTTGGTTTTGAATGTTGTCTTCCATTCATCACCTTATCTCATACAGATTTGATGATAACCACTTTTCAAATCAATCTTTGAAAATAATTTTGCTCCATTAAAGCAATCCATCAGATCGTCCATCCTTGGCAATGGAAATCTGTACCTGATGGCTATCTTGTTGATCGCCCTGGATTTAGTACAGATCCTCTAGACTATGTCTTTCTTTGGACTGAGTACTGTTGGAACAACACATGGACTCAAGCTTCCTCTGACCAAACCTTTTTCCAACAAATCTTGGACTTGTTTTTTAACCTCTTCATTCTCCTGCGGCGTCAATCTATATGCGTCTTTGTTTGGAAAACTAGCTCCTAGTATGAGATCAATATGATGAATCACACTTCTGATCGGTGGCAACGAATGAGGTATTTCGTCCACTACTATGTCAGTTAAATCTTCCTGTAGTTCCTGATTCTCTTCTGGTAAATCATCCGCTCTTGTGCTGGTCAAAACAATGTTCGATTTTCTGACTACAATGAATTGTGGTTCTTCTTTCTTATTAACCTCGGTAAGAAGTTCCTTCCCACTCATGAGAAGTACAGTGTTGCTCACTTCAGGTTTTACCTTCTTATCTTTGATTGGAAGCAACATGTGAGTCCTCCCATTCTTCTCTAGGGTGTATGTGTTCATTCTCCCATCATTAATCACATTCCTGTCATATTGCCATGGTGTACCCAGCAATAGATGACAAAAATCCATGGGAGTAACTTCACAAAGTATCTTATCATTATATCCTCCTATCTTAAATTCAACTAGACACTGTTTAGTGATAGTTACCTGATGTCCTTTTTGTAGCCACGAAACACTGTATGGGCTTGGATGATCAATCGTCTCCAGCTCCAGCTTTTCCACCTTGTTCATAGAAATGAGGTTATCTGTGCTACCACTGTCCTCAATGACCTTGCATACCCTGTCCCTGGTCTTGCAAGTAGTCCGGAAAATTCTGTTTCTTTGGACTGAACTCTCCACCTCCTTCTCTGGTGTCAAAATATATTTTCGCATCATCAACGATCTTCTGCCTTCAACATCTTCTGCCTCAACATTCCGCCTCTGTGCTTCAGCGATGTGAGTCTCTCCTCCTTATTTTTTTTTATCTGGACACTCATAAGACTTGTGCCCATTTTTTCCACATGTGAAGCATGTTATTACTCTACCTCTTCCTCTTCCTCTACCTCTGGTACGAGGAAAAATATTATTATCAGCATACTCTCCTCTCTGTTCGGTATGCTGCCCTCTTTGTTCATCATATTGCTGTCAGGCTACTAAATTAAAGATTTTAATGACCTAAAACACTGAATTGTCAAACCAGGGCAAGTAAACTTAGAGCTGCTACACTGTATGTGCGGGTAAGATTCTAATCTCTATCTAAAGAATATCTTAAGAAGAAAACACAAACTCACTCTGAGAAACTGAATCCTAATGACTATCCTGAAACTTATCATCTCCTATTTAATTCATCAGCAGAAAACAGTGCTATGCTTAAGTGCAGGTGCTTCTGTTTCTACTCTAAGTGTGATTTCACAAGACTACCTACCACTATCGTTAATCACCTAATCATCTCTGTTTCTATATAATCCATAACAGAAAGAGTATTTCCTAAAATGCTTTTAATCTGAACATCGAAAATAAATCTAAGTCTGTTCTATAGGAAAAATAAAGAAATATCCTACTTACCCTACTGGTACCGGAAGTTTCCTCTAATTTAATTGTAATCTAACTATCCTAACTAAGCAGAGTAGCCTAACTATCTAACAAAGAAAAATAACTAGCTATCCTAACCAAAACAAAGTACATTCAAACTCTAAGTTATGTGCAGGTTGAAAACTGGAAATGATACAGTTGAATAATAGTGAAGCAGAACTAAACAAGTTAATTCCAAAACTTTAAGTTAACATGCGTGCAAATACTACAATACTGAAATGAACTAAATCTAAGATAGAGGAAAGCAGCGACTTGAACCTGTTTGGCGGGCCCAAACAAAAGGTACAAATGCAAAAGGGAAGAACCAGAACTACTTATACCATTCTACGCAAACACTGTATACACTTCACGCTCCATTCACTCTGAAAACTAACTCAAATCAGATAACAGTAAAGTAGCATAACGCAACAACAAATTGTATCCAGGAATGTATATCGTAACATAACATAACCCAACGTTCTTTAGGAGTGATGTTCTATTTATATAGACCCTCCTTAATAACAGTTTAAAGCAAAAATACATTCATTCAAACGAATCCCAGATCCGAAAATAACTCGGAATTAGTTAGAAAACGGTCTTCACATCTTCGTGACACGTAGTGTCACGAAGTGTGAATCATGAAATATTAACAGCTCAGTTCTATAATTGTGCCTTCAATCATCATATGAGTGATGACTCCATTTGTCATGCAAATCGCACTGTCTCCCATTCTGTCCATAACGCGCAAATCTTTAGCAGCTGAGTTGGTATCTCCATAGGGTACGAGCTGGTACCTGGTACTGGCAAATCCTGTTTTAACATAGAAATAGTACCTAACTCAAGCCACCTTAGTTTCAATATTAATTTAAAGCATCAAAGTACATAAAAATAACTTGAAACGTAAAAATACCTTGAGTAGCCCCATTGAATGGTAAAGAGATGTCAACTATGTCAAAGCAAGGCCAAAAGGGAGTGGTACTGGGTATGGAAATGGAGGTCTTTGTGAGATAATATAGGCAAAACATGATCAAAACTGGAGACCAACATGCCCCCAAACTGAATTCTTTGCCTGTCCTCAGGCAACAAAAAAGTCAAAGACTAATAGCAATCAGAGCGTTGCAGCAGCTGCAACCAACATTTGTAACCTCCCCTGTTTCTTCATATTTCTGATTTCTTTCTTGAGGACTCGGTTGATTATAATATGCTTTCTGGCAGTCTTCTGTAGTTTCCTGTTCCTTCAGAAAAGACCCTTATTCCTCTGTTTTAGTCTATCAATTTTGGACAAGAGATTAGTCACCTTGAATTTCATGAGTTCATTCTCTGTTTTTATATGTCGATCTAATACAATGTACTCATGTAGTTGCTCTTTCAACCTGTTATTCCTGCTTTCTAGTCTTGCTACCATTGGTTTCAAGGATCAACTAAAGGATATTTCACAATAGGTTTCAAATGTTTGATCATGTCCGGGTTGTGGCTGAGGACTAGATGCATGAGTGAACTCGTCTAGGCTTTGAGTAGGGGTGTTAACTCTATCGGAATGATGATCTGGACTGAGTTCAGGAGTGAACTCATCTGGACTTCGTTCATAGGTTTCAACTAGATTTGGATGATCTGGACTGAGTTCAAAGGTTTCAACTGGATTTGGATGATCAAGTGGACTAGGTTCAGGAGTGAATTCTCTTTGTATCCAAGCAGGGGTACCTGTTGGTACTTGAATTGGCTCATTCTGCTTAATTCCTTTGGGTGCAGTAGCTTGCCGATCCACTTTTCGAGTTTTCCGAATTAATTGGGACAGAGTCCAAGTCAATTCAGAGGGCTCTGGAGCCTCCTCATGATCATCCACACTTTCTAACCTCTCCTATGGTGGGTAACTGGGCACAGAGTTATCCATACCGGACAGTGTGTTCTTACATTTTCTTTTTGGATTCCTCCTAGGTTTGTCAGTCAACTCTGCCAGCTCCTCCACGTCAATTATGTTCTCAACAACTAGGGAATAACTCAAAATTTCAGCATGTGCCTCTATATGAGTAGTATTCTTCACAGTTTCATTATTGGTTTCCACTGCGTCAGACCCATGAGCATCAAATGAATGTTCTAGATCAGGGTCTCCAGCATTGGCTTCAATTGTGCTATCGGTTTTGTTCTTAGGGTCGACTTTGGTCGGGGTTGTAACCGTCTTTTTCCTAGAGTTCAACTTCTTATGTTGGGGAGCAGGCTTAACACTCCTTTCTTTAGACTTGGCAGAGGCTAGGGTTTTTACAGTGAACAAATCCCAAGTTTCTTTCTTTTTGGACAGTGCAGACTTAATCAAGATCTTAACAAGACCAAAATGAAATAGACTTCCACGAAAATCTTTGGCCTTTTGTACCTGTTCGACCATCTTTTTTAAACTTTTCAATAGAAAGAAAGGTATGTTCAGCAGATGATTACCTTTAAAGTGTAACATGAGTCGGGCATGGCAGGGAAATACGATGGTGTACCGTCCTTCACACGTGAGGTAACACTGGAGGATGGCTAGAAATTGAGCCCACTGTGGTTCCAACCATGACCACGATGTTCCCTCGGACCACTGTGTTTCCTGGTACTATGGTTTCAACATTTGCGTACAGAGATTTTTATCAACCGACTGACCCTTTGTCCATCTCTGGCCGGTGGTGGGCAGTTGAATTGCTTCTAAAATAAATTTCTCCATGACTTCGAACTCAAGCTCTCCCACTTTAGCGAACCCACCCTCAAAATGCAGATCAAACTGAAGGGTAATTGCATCATTATATCCATCGAATTTCTTCAGAAACGGCTCCCAACCTACTTTCTTAAAAATATATTTGGTTGCCTCATACTCTGGAAGGGCCTCTAGGTCTTTGTATGTCTCCGGTTCATGGCAATTTTCCACCATGGTTCCACTTGATATCACAGGGAAGGTCTATGCATGAGCAGCGAAATTTGGATGAGGGAGACAAAGGAAGAGAATGTGATGAAGGATGTAGTTGGGAGGAAAATCATTGGAGAACATTTGAATTGTCATGGGGATAGAGGGTGTATAGAAAAATGATGATACCCGTACATGAGTGCAGATACGAGTCATGTCGAACTCCGCTTCGGTGATGTGCATTTTTAGGATATGAAATGTTGAGGTGGGTTGGTTCATTAGGTACAGGTCGTGGGTATGATGAAACATTATGGAGTAAACAAGGCATCCTTAGTTCAAACTATTAATATGCAAATTAACACAGTAAATCAACATGAACTAAGCATACCTGAGTTAAATTACCTATCCCCTTTGTTCTGCAATTATTGCTGTAGAATTTTTCTTTTGAAGTCAAGTCTGGATTTGAAGGGTGAGAAAATTGCAATTGCTCTTATATTTCTGATGACCACTGTACCTGATGAACTCTGTGCTGGTATTGACTGGTACTAACGAAACACTCAGGAATCTGCAGAGAGATTTTACCCAATAATATCCTGTTGAGAAAAACTTCCTGTTTATAACAACAAACTATCTGATGATGATTCCTGAACCTGGCTTTTGTTCTGTCCAAAAAGATCAACTGAAATCATGTCTTCAACAACTTCAAAGATCTACCCATGGTACAATTCTGGTTTGTGTGAATGGATGTTCTGGAGTCGAACACAAATAGAAATCATCGGATTACCGTCCATTAATGAATGTCGTTAACCGATGCGAGATTACCCACCAGTGATGTCAATGGGCCTAAAGGTACCTACAACACATCCTATCAGGTACGAATAGAGGTGTTGGCGTCGAGTCACCTGTAGGATCTATCAACCAAGAGACATTGGTGTATTCCCAAGGTTGTCAGCAAGGACATCTGCCATTGAGGCATGCAGAGTCCAGGGTGCTAAATAATCTCTAACCTCTACTCCAAATAAGGTGTTGATTTCGATGGAGTGAGATTTGTTGGAAGGTGGACCTTAATGTATTCCACATCATCCAACACGATTGCAATAGAAATCTTGTAGACATAAAATTTTTTGAACAATAATCACTTACTTGTGGATTTTATGAGCCCAAGTTAGTACATGCTCATTGCTTCCTCATGTTTGGAGAGTCTGAGGAAATGCTAAAAGAAGACTCTAAGGGGGTTTCTTTCCCATAATAATTCATCAGGCCTGGTAAAGAATAATCCTTCCTCATAAATGCCCCTTTCATACTTTAATGAGTAGTCAAAGGGAGCAAACAAGTTGTTGCGAGAGAGTGATAAATTTCAGTTCTGTACTTGCTCTGGAAAACCTGTAAAACTGAAAATAAAATATCAACATATCCAAAGAAAAGAAAATAAATGTTTATTTATTTATTATTATTTGATTTTTTTTTATTTTCTGCTAAAAATCTATTATTTACAGAATTTTTAAAACAATATGAATGATCAAAGATCAACAGGAGGAGAAGACTCTTCCCCCACTATCTTTAATTATGTTTGCTTGGCCACTTCCTGTAAGAAATCATCTTTTGACAAGGGTTTGTTGTACACTCTCAATCGATGTCCATTCACTATAAAGGAGTTCTGAGAATCATCTATGGTTTTAATCCCGACAGAACCATTATCAAAAACAGTTTCTACTTCATAAGGTCCCAACCATCTTGTTGTAAGTTTCCCTTTGAAAGTTTTGTATTTGGAATCGAAAAGTAGTGCCCAGTCCCCTGGTTGAAAATGCTTTTTCTTGATGTATTTGTCATGCCATTTGCAGCGTTGAATTTGCAGAAGGATGGTCCGTTGAAGAGCATCCTGCCTCATTTCTCCCAGTTCGTTTAGTTGCATGACTCTTTGTTTCTATGCTTCACTCAAATCCAACCGCAACTCTGCTGCTAAGTGGAATGTATGAATCTGAAATATTATGGGAAGGAGAATTTGTTTACCAAATACCAACTAGTAAGGAGTATGACCAGTGGTATTTCTCCATGTAGTCCTGTATGCCCATAAAGCTTCTGGAAGTCTATCTGCCCAATCTTTATGATGTAAGTGTATGGTTTTGGTCAGAATTGCTTCCAGAACTTTATTTGTAGATTCCACTTGCCCATTGGCTTGTGGATGGTATGGAGAGGACTTACAGTGTTTGATCCCATATTTGTCTGTCAGTTCTTTCATCAATTTGGAAGTAAATTGGGCACCTTGGTCGGTAACAATCTCTCGTGGCACACCGAAGCGGGTAAAGATCTCTTCATACATAAACTCAATCATTGATTTCTCAGTTGCTTGATAAAGGGCTTTCACCTCTACCCACTTGGTCACAAAATCTGTGCACACCAAGATGTACTTCTTCTTCCTTGACATGGGAGCAATTGTCCCTACAAAATCTAGTGCCCATTTATCGAATGGTTCAATTACAACTTGTGGTCGTAAGGGAATCTCGTATGCTGCAGTGGGCCTTCCCATCCTTTGACAACTGTCACAGCTTCTCACATATTTCGTTGCATCCTTGAACAGTTTCGGCCAATAGTATCCTGATTGCAAAACTTTGTATGTTGTTCTCTTATCAGAGAAATGCCCTCCACATGGCCCATCATGACAGGCCTGAAATATCTTGGGAATTTCATCTTCCCGGACACATCTCCTAATAATCATATCAAGACTTGTATAGAAGAGATCACTTCCCACCCAAGAATAGTAAGCACTTTGTTGGATAATTCTTTTCTTTTGTGGAGGTGATAGGTGAGATGGTAATCTTCCTGTAGCTAAGTAATTTGTTGTATCTGCAAACCAAGGGGTCTTGGCAGCTACTGCAAACAAATGTTCATCAGGAAAGTTATCATTCACTGGGATGTCAGTACTATCTTGGGGAATACGAGAAAGAAAACATGCAACTAGATTCTCTTTCCCTGGTCGATCAACTATGGTGATGTTGAATTCTTGAAGCAGCAAAATCCATCGGGTGATTCTACCAGTAGTGACTGGCTTGTTCATCAAGAATCTGATTGCAGAGTGGTCAGTGTGTACAAAAACCTCATATCCAGTAATGTAGTGACGAAATTTGTTGATGGAATGAACTATTGCCAAAAATTCTTTCTCTGTTACTATGTAGTTCAATTCAGGGGGGGTAAGGTTTTTGCTGGTAAAATAGATTGCATAATTCTGTTGGTTCTCCTTTTTCCCAAGAACTCCTCCTAAAGCAGTGTCTGAGGCATCAATTGAGATGTGGAAAGGAAGGGACCAATTTGGTCCTCTGAGAATAGGTGCCATGGATAGTTTTTCTTTTAAATCCTCAAAAGCATTCTGACAATTATCATCCCAACAGAATTCTGTATCTTTTGTCAATAGTTTAAACATGGGGCTGGCTATTTTTGTGAAGTTTTCGATAAATCAACGATAGTAACGAGCATGCCCCAAAAAGATTCTCACATCTTTCTGGGTTTTTGGAGAAGAAAGATTAACTATCACCTCAATTTTGGCTGGGTCAACTTTAATTCCTTCAGTAGACAGATGATGACCCAACACAATCCCCTCAGTTAGTAACATTTTTCATTTCTCATGGCCGAGGGATAGATTTGATTCTTGGCAGCGAATCAGGACTTTCTCCAGGTTACTCAAGGCTTCTTCGAAGGTGTTACCATAGACAGTAAAATCGTCCATGTAAACCTCCACACAGTCATGAACCAGGTCAATAAATACACCAAGGACAGCTCTCTGAAATGTCACAGGAGCGTTGCACAATCAAAAAGATAGTACTTTGTAGGAATAAGTGCCCCAAGGACATGTGAATGTTGTCTTGTCCTGGTCTTGGGGAGCAATATGAATTTGGTTGTACCCACTATATCCATCGAGGAAAGAAAAATATCATTTTCCAGCCAAAGTATCCAAAACTTGATCTATGAAGGGTAAAGGAAAATAGTCTTTCAGGGTTTCCTTGTTCAGCTCCCTAAAATCTACACACATCCTCCATTTTCCTGTCATTTTCTTGGGTACCACAACGAGAGGTGAAACCCATTTGCTGTCAGAAATTGGATAAATGAATCCAACATTTAACAGTTTCTGTAATTCTTCTTTTACAAATTATTTTAGGATTGGATTCATGCGTCTCTGTGGATATCTTACTGGGGTTATCCCTGGTTGGATGTAGATGTGGTGAATGCAGGTGTCAGGGTGTACTCCCTTCATGTCAGTATATTCCCAAGCAAAATCCCCTGACTGTTCTTTCAAAAGTTTTGTCAACTGTTCCTGTTGACTGAGACTCAATTCAGAGTTGATGTATAGACATCTACCTAGACTAAGTTCTACTGGAATGGTATGTGGCCCTGAGTGTTCATAAACAGTGAAAACCATGGATGGTGAAAATGAGGAAAATAACTCACTTCGTTCCTGAAAATCCTCTCTGAAAATCTAGTCATATTGAAGATAGGTTTGTGGGAACTCAACATTTTCTATCATAGAAATAAATTGGTTTAAAATGTCATCCAATGTAGGTTCTTGTAGTGAATGGAACTCATCAACGGAGAATAAATATTCTTCATCATTATTCTCAAAATAAGGACACTTCAACCAACATAATTCTTCTGTAACTGGCCGGGCAGGTGGAAACAGAGTAAGTTTCTGTGAAGAAATACCATTTGAGATAAACATATCCCCACCACGACATCCTATGAAAGCGTTGGCTGTGGCCAACCAAGGTCTCCCTAAAATGATTGTATGGCCTTTTGTGGGGTCCTTTGAATGAATAATCATGAAGTCAACAGGATATTCCCACGAATATAAAGTCACAAGGATGTCATCAAGAACTCCAGCAGGTTTTATAGTGGTTCTGTCAGCCAGTTCAAGAAACGTAGGAGTAGGGCGAAGGAATTGATTCAGTTGTAATAGTTCCACTGTGTTGTTGGTCATTATATTAATGGTTTCACCTAAATCAACTAAAGTATTACCAATAGACACATTGTTGATAGTCACTGAAACTATTGGGTTCCCTGGGTTGGCATACTTTACAATTTTAGGTGTTTCAGAAATATAATTTGATAATTGTCCTACTAGATGTATCGTGGGTGGATCTTTTTGTTTTCGAACTGGTTTCTTAATGCAGAGTTCTTTGATGGTTTTGGCATATATGGGAACATCTTTTATGGCTTGTAATAATGGAATCTTAACACGAACATTTCTCAATTCATTCATGATGTCAAACTCAGATTGTACAATTGGTTTTTCAATGAGCAACCTTTCAGGAAAGGGAGGCGTTTGGGGGACCTGAGTTTGTGTGTTATGCTTTGATTCAGATTCTTTCTGTTTTGGAATGACAACATATTTCAGAGGTGTCTCATTTGATAAATTATCTGTAGGCTCATCCTCATGTTCTTCGATAATTACCTTTGGTGCTGTTTTTGTTATGGGCTGAATTTTATTTAAAATCTTTCTAGATCTCAGTTGTACTTCTTGTATAGAAATAGGGTTTATGTTGTAAGCTGGATAATTCTGGAAATCAACATTATGGAGTGGTAGAGGTGTTCTGTGTTTAGGATTTGGAATGGGTTGAGTGGGCAGAATGGTAGGACGTGGTGGATTCTGAGGCTGCTGAGGGGTTTGTTGAATGGGTGGTAATGGAGGTGGAGTAAAACCAGGCAATAATTGTTGCATGTTTGGAGGATACTGTGTGTATGGATTCTGGGGAATTGGTACTGCATGTTGCTTTTGGTTATTTCCAAAGTTTGGATCTCTCCATCCCTGGTACCAAGGTTGAGCAGGGGCATTTTGTGAAGGCCAATTTGGCCAGTTCCATGGGTGTTGTTGATGAGAGAAGGGTGGATAATAGCTGGACGATTGTGGGGATGGTTCTTGATATGCATTTGCATTTGGATTCCTAGGCTGCCAAGGCCTCTTAGGTGCAGATGGAGCCCCTAGAGCTTCCCCTCCCTTGAATATTTCCTGCAATCCAGGTAAGGATGGGCAATCTTTTGTTTTGTGATTTTCAGTACATATTGCACATACATAAACATTGTCCAAAGGACATTCTCGTAAAGGATGCCTTTTTCTGCATTTTGGGCAAAATATACTTAGGACAAGGTTTTCCTCTTCCTTCTTTCTCTTGATCTTCAAAGTGTCTAATTGAGAGCCAATTGTTCCTAAAAGGTCTGTTTTAAAATTTTCCAAAAGGTTTCCCAATTCGACTCTAGTAACTCCACCAGATGTGAATGTTTTAGTATTTTTGTTGACTGGTTCTCTCACACTTTTTGTAGTTTTCCCTTTACTTCTTGAGTAAGTTCTACAAAGTTCACTAATTGCTTCAAAGTTTTTTTGATAAATGTCTCCTGAAGCCATTAAATTGAGAATATCAATATATTCCTCCAAAACTCCTTTTAAGAAAAGAGTCTTGATTGCTTCATCCTGCAGATCATTATATTTAAATTTTTGAAGGGTATAGGTAAATCTTTCTAGAAAATCCTCAAGGCTTTCTTCATCTTGCTGTTGCATTTTAAAGATGTCATTCCAGGAATCCTTGGTTCTACAGTAGTCTTGGTACTTCTTTAAAAAATTTTCCTTCATATCTTCTCAAGATCTAATGATGTATTCTCCTAAACTCATGAACCAACGTAATGCAGAATCTTTCAGGGTGGCAGGAAATAATTTCAGTTTATGTGCATCCTGGAGATAGTTATAACTGCTGCACAGGATGTCGAACTCAAAAAGAAAGACATCTGGGTCCTCACTATTTTTCCCATGGAAGGTTGGTAGTGTTGAAAGCGGAATATTTTTCATATTGACATTCTGGACTAAGTCCAAAATAGGAAATCCAAAGGTGGTTTCTGATGTTAACTCATTCTCTGCTTGTTCTTCACCTTCATTTTCAATATGAAGTTCCCCATGTAAGTCTCTCCCTCTTTCCCCCATGGTAAAAGGATTACCAAGAATGGTATATNCAATCCGATCTTTCTTTGGTGAGGGTGTGAAATCCCACCTTTCTGGATTCTTTTTATCAGAGGTGTTATCTCCTATTGGTCCTTTTGAGGATCCTATGGCCTTTGATCCCACAGTTGTAGTTGTTATCTGTGAAACTATAGAGTTAGGGTTCCCAAGAAGAGCTTCTATTTTCTCTGGATCAACTGTGTCACCCAGGTCTGGATCACCAGGATTTTGAGTTTGTTGCTGTATGGTGTTTCCTGGTTCTAGGTTTTGTTTTATGGTTTCCTCAGCCAGAATTTCAGTCTCAGTTTCTATTGCTTTTTGGATGGAGGTTTCTTATTTTTGTGGTTTTATATTTCTCCTAAATCTACCTCTAGGATCTCTATTTATCATGAATTCATACTAAATGAAAGAAAAAGAAACTAAGATTGAGTTTCAAAGTACCTGTGATAACTGATATGTCGGTTTTCACCCCTTTTTTTCCACAGCTCCTCTTACTATCAACCTACTAGCATACCACACCAAACTAAGTGAATTCTAAAATTAATCAAGACAACTATCTAACTTACCTTTTAAACAACTCCCCGACAACGACGCCAAAAATGTCAGGCTACTAAATTAAATATTTTAATGACCTGAAACACTGAATTGTCAAACCAGGGCAAGTAAACTTAGAGCTGCTACACTGTATGTGCGGATAAGATTCTAATCTCTATCTGAAGACTATCTTAAGAAGAAAACACAAAATCACTCTGAGAAACTAAATCCTAATGACTATCTTGAAACTTATCATCTCCTATTTAATTCATCAGCAGAAAAAAGTCCTATGCTTAAGTGCAGGTGCTTCTGTTTCTACTCTAAGTGTGATTACACAAGACTACCTACCACTATTGTTAATCACCTAATCATCTTTGTTTCTATATATGCCATAACAGAAAGAGTATTTCCTAAAATGATTTTAATATGAACATCGAAAATAAATCTAAGTCTGTTCTACAGGAAAAATAAAGAAATATCCTACTTACCCTACTGGTACCGGAAGCTTCCTCTAATTTAATTGTAATATAACTATCCTAACTAAGCAAAGTAGCCTAACTATCTAACAAAGAAAAATAACTAGCTATCCTAACCAAAACAAAGTACATTCAAAATCTAAGTTATGTGCAGGTTGAAAAATGGAAACGATACAGCTGAAGAATAGTGAAGCAGAATCTAAACAAGTTAATTCCAAAACTCTAAGTTAACATGCGTGCAAATACTACAATACTGAAATGAACTAAATCTAAGACAGAGGAAAGCAACGACTTGAACCTGTTTGGTGGGCCCAACCAAAAGGTACAAACGCCGAAGGGAAGAAACAAAACTACTTATATCATTCTACGCAAACACTGTATACACTTCACACTCCATTCACTCCGAAAACTAACTCAAATCAGATAACAGTAAAGTAACATAACGCAACAAAAAATTGTATTCAGGAATGTATATCGTAACATAACATAACCCAACGTTCTTTAGAAGTGATCTTCTGTTTATATAGACCCTCCTTAATAACAGTTTAAAGAAAAAATACATTCATTCAAATGGATCCCAGATCCGAAAATAACTCAGAATTAGTTAGAAACCGGTCTTCACATCTTCGTGACACGTAGTGTCACGAAGTTGGAATCATGAAATATTAACAAATCAGTTCTATAATTGCGCCTTCAATCATCATATGAGTGATGACTCCATTTGTCATGCAAATCGCACTGTCTCCCATTCTGGCCATAACGCGCGAATCTTTAGCAGCTGCGTTGGTATCTCCACGGGGTACGAGCTGGTACCTGGCACTGGAAAATCCTGTTTTAACATAGAAATAGTACCTAACTCAAGCCACATTAGTTTCAATATTAATTTAAAGCATCAAAATACCTAAAAATAACTTGAAACGTAAAAATACCTTGAGTAGCCCCATTGAATGGTAAAGAGATGTCAACTATGTCAAAGCAAGGCCAAAAGGGAGTGGTACTGGGTATGGAAATGGAGGTCTTTGTGAGATAATATAGGCAAAGCATGATCAAAACTTGAGACCCACAATTGCCCTCGCTGTGAGGTTCCACCTCTCTCAGTTCGAGTCTGAGGTTTCTTCTAGTCCTCCTTGGGTTTCTGGTTTTTATCTTGGACAACTGATTTTTCCCTGGGCTGACTTTTGCCTCGGGCTGACTTTGCTTTCGGCTCAACTTCTCTTCAGCTTTTAGATCCATCTGATAAGCATCTTCCACCATTCATATGGTTACCATGCTGATCTCATCCTGAATGTCATATCTCAGGCCATTCATGTATCTGGAAACCTTTTCATCATTGCTTTCTCGATGACCTGCCCTGATGTTCAGCCTGTAGAATTCTTCAGTGTATTCTTTCACTGTCATCAGCTTCTGTCTCAAGTTTTGCATCCTTCGAAACAGAGTGATCTGGTAATCTCTGGGGATGAATTCCGCCTTCATCTTCGTGATCATTCTATCCCATCTTTTGATATTCTGCTTTCTTTTGCAGCGTCTGTCAGCTTGTAGTTCATCCCACCACAATGTTGCATGTCCCTTCAATCTTGTGATAGCATGCTTGACCTTCTTGTCCTCTTCGACATCTTCATAGTCAAAGTATGTGTCCATAGCTCTAATCTAGTCTAGAAGCTCCTTTGCATCCAAGTTTCCCTCATAAACTGGAATGCCCATTTTATCTCTTGCACCCATTCTTGCAATAGCTCTAATCAAGTGTTTGTTTGTTGCATCTTCGACTGAAACTTCCTCTTCATCTTCTATTTCAATTTCACTTTCAGAATCACTAAGATCCCCAGCACTGACTATATGCCTATGTGTTGTCTCCATGTCTTCGAGTCTAGCTCATAGATCACGCATCTCTCTCTCCATGGATGGATCAGTCATCTGCCTTCCCCTTCTTCTCGGCATTTCCCTCTCCTCTGGTGGATCAGGTGTTTTCCTGTCCCTTCTCCTTGGTGACATGGTGAATTCTCCTTTTCCCTGCTACAGAAAGCAAATAAAACTTTTTGTGCTCTGATACCAAAATTGATGCCACGCAGCCCCTCCTCAACCTGCAGGTCAAAAGGTCCATGCCCAGAGGATCTTTCCTTTACCACTTGCCTGAAGAGATCTCGGAAATGGCTCCTCTATTTCCCTTTCGGGAAATCTTCACCTACAATCAACTTTGAGAATTCCCCCTTGTGCTTTGGGAGATCGGACTTCGCACTTTCGTGATTTCGGTGGTCAAGTGGCTTGTCTTTCTATCTCTGAAACCCAAAAACCAGTCCACGCTGACCCTTTCTCTCCCTATTTCAGATTTCTCCTTATCGTGATTTCGGCGGTCATGATGTCGAGCAACTCGTCTCCTCGACTCCCAAAACACAATTTACCGAAACGCCGATGCGCTCGTAAGATTTGACTTTTCAACAGCCTTTCACTCCGTCAAGACTTTGGACTTTGCGATATCGCGAATCCTAATGCAAGGAATTCATAACTTCACTCCACAAAACCCTGAAATGGTCAACTGAATTGAATTCCTTGTCGATAGGGCGCCACCTGTCCACCTTGCCGATTCCTATGGCCCACGCGATGTTGGTTGTGGAGCCTGATTATCTTTTTGATTCAAAGGTCCTTGTTGTCAGTCGTGTTTATACCCCATGAAGTATTTACACCCCATAAGTATGTACACTCTTCCACGCGGGGGAGTGCAGATGGGGGGTACCCCCTCTGCGGGGTCCGGGGGGTCTGGGGGCAAGAGGGCCCCCAGCGGGGGTTCGGGGGCAAAGCCCCCAAAGAAAAAATTGCCTTGTAAAAGTATATTGTAATTTCATTGTAAATCTGGACTGTTCATTATAAGGTCGCAGATCTAACAGTAGAGATTATGTTAGGGTTTTTTTCCCTAAAAGGAAACCCTCTTTTATGAGGGAAATGTATTGTGTCTATGGATGATGGTGAATATTGTATTCTGAGAGAGGAGACTATGAGAGATAGAAGAGGAAGTTACAGCAGGTTTTGTTGTAGGTTGTATCCCTTCATTTGCTAGATAATAATAAAGGAAGGACCTGGCAATTTCTCTAGTGGACGTAGCCCACACTGGGTGAACCACATAAATCTGTGTCTCTCTTGTATTGTGTGTCTTCTGTGTTTTGTTTCTACATTTGTTTTATTTTATTTCTCCACGGTCCTGTTTTTTCTAACACACAATCCTTTTGTCCCTTCGGGACTTCGCGTTTCGTGATTACGCGATTCCCGTTGCGAAGATTTCAGGACTTCCTCTCGCGAAAACTTGAAATAGAAGTTCACAGGTAAATCCAACGACCCCTATGGCTTGGATCTATGGTTCTACTCCTCCTGAGCTTAACCTTTGGGAATACTCACTGTAACTCCCCTTCTCCTCCATGAGATCTGACGGCTCACGGGACTTTGCGGATTCTCCACAGAGAATTTCGACCGTCCGTCTCTTTCCTTGAGAACTTGTCCTCCTGCAGTCCGACGTCACTATGCCTTCTTTCAAATTTTCAAAGTACTTGGCCTCTTGCCTTCCTTCGACCCATTCGAAGGTTCAAATCCTTCAAATTTTCCCACGACTTCGAGTCTTTCAGAAAAAATCCTGCTCGCACTCCTTGCAACAGACCTCCAAACACTTCCAAGTATTGAATTCCCTTTGACTCTGTGCAAACCTACAGCAACAGTCTCTCAATACTTCGCTCAGGTTCGCAACTCTGAGACTTTACTTGGCCTGCACACTCCTTGCACGGCTCTTGTGCCTAACTGCACTTCTAAGTGAATGAGAACAAAAGCTACTCTATCTGAGCTTTCAGAGACAAAACTTTGAACCCTTTGTCAACGCACTCCTTGCACACAATTCAACTGCACTCCTTGCAGGAATGCTTGCTCAGATAGAGAAACAATTGAAACTCATTCCATTACCCTTTCGTCTTAGATTTCAAACATTCAACAAGAAATCATTCATACATAGCATAAAAGCAAATGTACAACAAAAAGAGTAAAATAACTATGAGCATAACATTCAAAGATGCATACACAGAGAATATTTGAACACCATGAGTCTGAATCAAAACCTTCTTATATTAATTCAGAACTTCTGTACATGGAATTCAGCTATACAACTCTCTGCTTCTCTTATGTGCTCTTGTTAATGCTCTTCACTCTTTTTTTACAATACACAATGAGGGTGTCTATATCCTGTTTCCCTCTTGCGCTCTAAAACTGTCTAATCTACACATTCAATTCTATCTACCTGCATTAACTACTATAAATGCCTTCTACCTACTAAGGATGAGAACGAATCTCTCAAGGTCCTTTTACATTTTACAAGTGTGCTCCTTCTTAATTATCTCATTTAAGATTGGTGCATTAACTTCAAGAGAATTTCAAAATTTGTGCTGGGCGCTTGTCTAGTTGTCCATTGTCTCCACACTGGCTCGCTTGAGATGCTCCTACATCAGCTTGAAAGGATGAATATGAGACAAGAAGACCACAAGAAAAGTCAAGCAACTGAGATTATGGCAAAACCCTAGAAAGGATCAGAGAAAGTATTGCTATAGATGAAAGAAACCCTGAATGATCACCAACATATCAGTTTATCAGAGGTCTTCAAAGAAAAAGAATGCATTGAAGAAAGAATAGGAGACTTCGACATTGACTTTGTTCTGGGTGAGGAAACACAAGTGAATATTATGACAAAAATAACTTGGGAAATTTTAGGAAATCTTTCTATGATTCCTTCATTAGGAGGAATATTTTTATTTAGAGGAAAGCTAATAAACCTATGTGGAAAGGTTACCCAGATATCTATGAGTGCCAAGGGAAATTTGAGAGAGGAAGAATTTGAAGTTGTTAAATTTAAGGAGGAAAACACTCCATTTACTATGTTTCTTGAAAAACCTTGGATTGAAAGAGATCCGACCAAAAGGGAAGAAAAAGAAGTCTTAGAACAAAAGAAGCAAGAGCTAAAATATTTCATGACTAGGAGGATCGCACACTTGATTGAAGAACAAGAGAACTAAGAGAAGATATTTAAAACTAAAGACTGAATGTTGAAGCTAGAAGAACACTAGAAGACCCACAGAAGATTGCAATACCTATTCTATATACAAATGAAGTATTACCCTTGATTTCTAGGAGAGAATCTCAACAACACAAAGTTACTATGCCAAAAGAAGATAAGAATCAGAATGGAAAAATAAATTATGAGATGAAGCTCACCAGAAAGAAGGATAGAAAACTAAGTAAGAAGAGAGATAAGATTGAAAAGTTACAGAAGGTTCCCGAGGGAACTTTGAAGAAGGAAAATCTACAAAATTGGAGCTTCGCCGAAATACCAAAACAACGTCACATGGCACTTCGCCATGGAGAAGCAATATAGCTGTTAGAGATAGTATAATTGTTCGAATGACGCTCTGAATGGGAAGAAAATAATTAATGGTTAGACAGCTTGCCACTGTACCGTTGGGACTGCGCCATAACGAACATAACTGAGTTAATGAAGGCTTCTTACCCGTTGCAAGAGATTGGTTACCAAGTATCTATTTATCCCATTGCATGAGACACCGAGAACACTTTTTCTAACCGTGAATTTGAGCCCACAGATTAGTTGATTTTCACACGGTGATCATCGCGCTTTTGCCATCTATCCCATTGCATTGAGAGATTACTCTCTGACCCTAAGATTTTTAAACCCGAGCGTGTATGTCGAACGAGTTTAGCACTACAAAGAAAATTTTCAAGGAAGTTCTCATCGAAATCATGACCAAAAGAGAAATGTCGATGTCTGCATGTATACAAGCATCATCGACGAGAGGACTGCAAGCCTCTAGGTTGACTACTTTCATAGCTAGATCATCCCGAACATCAACATAAAAGTGAACCAAACATAGAGATGACCTAGCCAATGCGAAGTTGATCCCATCTATATTACCTGACTATATCGCACCTCTAGCCAGTGCAGTAAGTCGTGATAGTGTACCCAGAGATTTCGAGTACACCATGGTCACTGTGTACCTCCCGAAGGGGATACGCATAGTTCGAGCGCAACAGGATAAGATCACAGTGTTGAAGTTCAGTGACTTCAACCTCGAAGATCGCAAGAACCACAACATGCTCACCCCATACAAATACCTAACCAGAATGAAGGGGAAGAACTCAAAGATCATGCCTTAGCCGTAGATAATGAACCTTGTGTAGTCCACCTTGTTAAATGTCATGAAAATCCTACACTTCAAAAGACACCAGGAAATCAATGCTTGTGTCAAGCTACTACTGTCATGTTACCATGGTAGATTTTTATGGATAGACCATCATATTATAGTAGATCCAATGTTGATCCATAGGATCACAGAGTTGAGTATGAAAGGACCTAACTTGCAATATTTCTACCCAGGGAAGGCCACAGATTGTGCGCTAGCACATAATATTAAGGACACATATGACGATGTTGAGAAGGGGACGTGAGGCTACAAGGTAACCCCCAACAAGAATGGCGTAGTGCACCTAGAATGTCAGCTAATAGCTAGAAATATGGTATGTAAGAACCGACCCACACAGGTCACGGGATTTGTCATTGACCTCGTGGGGAAGTGTGTAGAAGGCTTACAGATGAACTGGGCAAAGTACCTAGTCAACTAGCTTGAACTAGACTTCCGCGAAGCGCATGATCGGAGCTACAAGTTTCACTTCAACTGACTCTTGATCCTCATTGCCTTTGTTTCCTAGGAAATGTCAAAAGTTGTGACCTTCCTAGATATAGAGCCATTTGAGTCACTTTCCGTGAAGTTTTCTACCCCTTGGTATTCGAGTGATATGAAAAAATAGTGGCAGTCGAACGTTGTTTTTCATACCTATTACGTTCATCGAAAGAGATCCATTGAAGTTGAGCCTTGCATGACTCTGAACACCTTATAGAGTTTATGACCCCTGATGAAGTTCAACGTAGATCGACATTTCATTTACATTACAATGTGATATTATGAACACAAAGAATAACTCCAGTCATACTATAAACTTACAGAAGAGGACCTAGAGGAGATCACTAAGGATTGGTCTGCAGATCTCCTTATCCCTGCTGACCCTGCAGAGATGTCTGATCCTGAACTGGACAGCTTGGAGAACACTCACAAAGAACAAGACACACCTAGAAACATCAAAAGACAGAAGACTGAAGAGGTCCAAGATTTAAGCAGCACCTCAGGGAAGACTAGTCCCATATCACCTAAGTGAGGAGGTGATGGAAATGTAGAAGAGATGAAGGACAGATAAGATGAAAAAAATAAAGGAGAAGTAACACCGCCCAGAGATGAGGATGACCCATTGAAGAAGAGAATTGTTTCTCCACTGAAACCTTCTTCCTGAAAGAAATGAAGAGCCACCATGACCAATATGTAGACTACACTTACTCTTGATGACTTTGACTTCATCATAACAACTCTAAATGGTGCTTCACTGGAAATCACAGAGAAACAAGGAGTGAAGTAGGAGTAAATGTATGATAGAATTGATGTCGAGGTCTAAGGGGTACAATAGGCTCTTTAGTCTAGTCGTGTAGTCTCCACTGTGCCCCTTCCATCGGGAGAACAAGAATTGGGAGATGAGCCAACCCAACTTCGCCTCCTAGCATATGCAACTAAAACTCGCCTTCGACAAGCACAAGAGGAAACATAACAAGCCACCCAGGATTTGATGCAAGTATAAGGAGTACTTGTAGAACAACAAAAAGTTGTAGAGAAGGAGAATATTGTTGTCCAAACAAGTTTTGACGAGGAGAAAGCACAGATGCAGCAAGAAAAGGAACAATTGTTCACAGAGAAACTCGAGGTAAAAGAAGTAGTCAACAAAGCACTTTTCTCTATGACAGGCTTAGAGCCATAGGTAGAAGACTGGGTTGAGCATCAAGTAGAGTAGCTCATGGAATCCATCCAGTAGCTACAACAAAGAATAGCATATTTAGAGCTTTGCATAGTTCCCAACACTCCGCAGGATGTCAGAGATCAAAGAGAAGTGACTACCTGAAGCACAGTCAAGATAATAAAATATTTTTCCATGGAATGCAAGCAACTCAGTGCCCACAATGCCCAGACTTATGAGAAACTCACTGAGAATGGATAACTAAAGGCACTAGAGTCATAGCTCTAGGAGGCGAATAAGCAAGTAGAGACAATACAGGCATAGTTGAAGCCCCTGTCATCTATGGAAAGAATAAAAGGATCCAAAGAGCAACGCACTTCCCAACAGTAGGTTCACATCGTTCAGAGAAAAGTCATGGAAGTGAATCAAAGACTCCAACCTTTACATGATGAGGCTTACCAACTGTTCAAAGAGATCGAAGGCTAAGGAGAAGAACTGTAGCAAGGTGTTGTTGCAGCAGAACAGTGCCTAGAAGGACCCGTGATCGAGGCAGTCATCCAATAGTTCACTGAACAGAAGGTCGCGGAACAACAATAAGTCAAAGTAGCTCAAGCCAAGCTCAAGGATTTCAAATATGAACTACCCAAATCAGAGGGAATCAGGATGAGTCACAGGTGAGTGTTGGGGGGCCTGTTGGCCCTTGACCAAGTTTTGGGAGATCCTTGGTCAAGTTTGACCTATTTTGGGACTTCGACAACCTGTCGAAGGAGGAGCACAACATGAAGCAGAGATTGTGGGATATCAACCCCTTTTTGGGTCCTTTTTGGGGTTTGGGATTATGTAATGGGTATGGGATGTCATCCTACGGGGTTACCCATGTTTAGGCCTATTTTGTAAAGTATAATAGATGTCTAGGAAATGTAAGGAGGGGCATCTATGTGATGTTATTCCAATGTGCTAAGTGCTAGTGATCAATCTATGTGATCGAAAGATTGTAAGTGCTCTGTGCATATTTTGTGAAGCTTGCAGAGATGAGTGCAAGTGAATGTAGAAGGCTTAGTACTTCAACCTAGCTCGGGGAAGGAGGATCTGGCGAGGTGCACACAGATCTCATGTCCTATGTAGAGTAGGGTTTTTGAGGCTCTGTGCATGTAACTGATTAACAAAATATAATAAAAGAGAAGAAGAGTTGGTGGATGTAGCCCTAGGGGGGGTGAACCACGTATATGTCGTGTTTCTTTGCTTTGTGCAATGTGTTGATGTGCTTATATGTTAATGTGATTAGTGATTTAATATAGATGAATGATTTGTCAATGCTTAGTGCTTAATAATATTAATGGATGTTAGATCTAACTGATATACATATGCTTAGTGCTGAATCTATTAAGACCTAATCTGTTTCGTCATGATAAGTGTTGTTAAGATGCTAGATCTAGTTGAATACTGTGATGATATGTAATTAGGGTTTGTCTGCGTTGTTACCAAGAACTGAATGTTGATGAATGTTTATTACTAAGTGCTATGTTAAATGTTATAATCACAGATCCGTGTCCCAGCTAAGGTTGCAGACATTTGAGTCCTGCAACCACCCCTGCCTCTACCTCAGGTGAGACTTCACTTGCTTCATAGGTGTTTCCGAAAGGGTCGATAGTTAGGGTTTTCTTGGTGCGTTGTTGTAGGGTTGAACCCTGGGTTTGCCCCTATGCCAACATTCAAGTATAAATATCACAACAAATTTTGAAAACTTAAATAACGTCGAAAACCTAAGTACTCACAAACTTTACGATCAACCCTTTTTTTCCTTGTCATCATGTCTTATGTGTTGATTGGGTTCCATTTTGTTTTATTTTCCACAACAAAACAATTGAAAATCAGTATTTAATATGACAAATAAATTCTATGTACATAAACGAATAAATGAATGATCGCATACCTCTTATGCACATTGTTTTTGGGATGAATCCTCCTGTGATGCAAATATGTTCATTTCTTTTACCATCTCCTTGTACACTCTTTGAGACATCCCTAATGACATGTATTGTATTTTCCCTTGTTTGTCACTTGGAATTTTCATAATCTTCCTTAAAAATGAAAAAGAAAAAAAATGTTTTATTAAATGGACATGAAAGTAAATATAGAAAAACAAATTAATTTGGTAATTATTGGAACATATTATAGAAAAACATGCTTAGTAATAATACCTTATATATGACTCTTTTTTCTTATTGTAAGTTTTTTCTATTGCAATTCTCATAGGTCTCATTGACCATGGCTCCATAAAAAATTCTTGTATTTTACATATAAACTAATTATTTTATTCATTGGATTGATTTTTGTATTGTAGGTGGAAATGACATCTATACGTTCTTTCCACTATATCCCTCAAAACTATGTAAGAAATTGTTCCCCTCTCATTAACTTCAAGCACCACTCTAGATGAACTGATGACCAAGCCATCATAATATTGTACATCCTTAACAATTTTTGTCCTCTTAGGACGAGATTCCATTCCCTCGCTATCGGTTACTGCATAACATTAAAAAAAAGTGTAATTGAGTGTTTAAAAATTGTTAGTGATTAATGTTAATAAATTCATTTTTAGTAAAAGTCAAAGAAAAACTTAATGTTGATTACCTTTTCGATCCACTTGTTTCCCTTCTTTGCAACATTTCCATAAAGCTTTTATGCTCTTTTGCACTCAGGTTGCAAATAAAATTATCGAGTTTCTTCAAGTTTTTTCTCTGCATGAAACACATTAACCAATACACATCATTGATTTAAACTTACACATATTTAAAATTATATATTAACATTTTAATAAAACTTAAATAACTTGCATCCTTCTCTTCTTGGGATGAGCTACCATCGCGCTCGTTGAAATAAAATGTTTTCTTTGAAATTCTATCAGCCATATTGTATTAAAAAACCAAGAATCATCATAAATACAAATTATGAATTTTTTATACAATCTATTATTTCGGTGCACTTCATTAAACAAAACACATCGGGGCATCAAGAATATACTCGCATTGGTATGTACTATTAGTCACAATGCACTGCTAACCCATACACATATGATACAAAATCAATATTGTTTATTTTTTTGATCACTTGGTGCTTTACATAGTTATATGTGCCATGGTGCACTTGCCTATATAGTGAGAACCAGGGCGATTTTCCTATACAGTGCACACCAGGGCGTTTTTCCTGTATAGTACGCACCACATATGATGGAAAATATTAAAAAAAAATAATTGACAATAATAGAGTTGTCAGGGTTTGGGATATGATGAAATAAGTGGTACCATTACAATGGATACCAAATTCCCCATATGCAACTAAATAAACCCTATAAAAATCTATTTCTTAAAAAATAAACCCTAAAAAATCTATTGCTTATAAAAATAAACCCTATAAAAATATATTGCTTAAAAAAAGAGGAGAATAAGAAAAAACAACAAGAAATATAAGGATTTCAATATCGAAGGTAACTATGAAGCCCTGATATTTTTTTAACATGTATTGAAAATAATTTGAATCAAATAGGGAAAAATTGAAATGATCAGTAGAATGAAATCACATATCTAAAATTTCTTATCTGCAAATTTGTATGTTCCCTATGGATGCCTTCCAATTTTTTCTCTTCAAATAAATCCAGCCACTCCAAAGTCTTTCCTGGTAAATCTCTCATCCAAAAATCTTCAGTCTAAATTCTGCAAAAAAAATGAACTAATGAAAAGTGTTTTCATTTATAAACAAATACGTTTTGAAAAATTAAATTCCCTCTCTTTTCTTGCTGTGTTTTTTAATTAGTATGTAAAAACATTTATTAAACTATGTATTTTAAAAATTAAGCTCATTGTCAAATCAATGCGACTCATCGAATAGTGCACCATGGGGTTTATATAGTAAAAACACACTAATACCAACTTTATTGACAAACTTTAAATGCAAACCTCTGCTATTAAAATTTACGGATGTTTTGGTTTGACGAGGTTTTAACATATGTGACAATTTTGTGCGTTGCATAGTTTGTTGTACCGGTGTTATATATATGCACCAGTATGTTATAAAATACATAAATGCACCAATAAATTTTAATATTGGATTCATGCAAGGAAAATAAGTTTATAATACCAAATGGCCAATACTTTAGATTCCATCTCATTCCATATCATTGCAAGTTTGTCAACTTCTCCTACACCATTTGAAGTAATTATAGATTTTATTTATAATTCATTTATCTAATCAAATTTATGTCATTTATGCATGTGTATTTGAATAATTGTTCATCGAATTTTGTAGGATCATAAATTAAGATCGAATTCAGATGAGAAATATATTCCACCAGTGAAAAAATGTCGCAAGCTCTTATTAGGAGAAATATATCCCAGGAAAATGTTTGATGTAAATGGATGACTGATTTACTTTTCCAATCATAGCATGCCATCTTTCAGTAACCTACAGCCTGGGTCAACAATATTACACCATGAATTGGATCTCTTTTATGACACACCAATGTTATGTGGTTGTTCAAAATGTAAAGGGTTGAAGAAGAACCATTAACATGCCACATTTTCTCATTATATTAATGATAGACTACCCAAATTCAATGGTCTAATACCTCCCATTGCAGTCAATAATCCAATTGGTGATATAGAAAAGACACGTAGGAACACTTCCATGTGCTCCTTTTTAAAAAATTTGGAATCCATATCATCTATGTTTCCTCCCAAATTGGCCAACCCATCTCCTTTTGTTGAGTCAAAGGAGATTTCTTATAGTGATCCAAAGTATGATATTAATACTACCCAAAAAATCGCTACTAGGAGATAAAAAAAGTTGTATGAGATAAGAGAAAACATGTTCAAGTACACACCAAATTTTGTTCAATTCTTGAAATGTAGTGATGAAATCCCTCTTCCTATCCATATACAAAGTAAATATCAACCCAATTACAACCAAGAGTTGTATGGATCTTGGTTATTGTCCATGCATGTGCTTGATGTTGGAACCAAATTCTTTTTTTGTGGTTATAGTTATATGATTTCCAAGTCTAAAATAGATGTTTCATATCTTGGGTTGTTCAACCATTCACATGTATTTGTTCCTCCCAAAAAATCATTGGCACTTATGCCATTTTTTGGTCCTCTTTATATTCGGTTTGATTACTTGAATATTTTCAAATACAAACATAGCATTTCCATGTATAGTATGTGCATGAATGGTTATGCTTCTGGAAACTTTAATAAGAATAACTTGTTATATATCGATGATCATTCACAAACTCATGTGAACATCACAGAGTTCATAAATAGTTGCAGGGCCTCATTATTTAGTGCACATTATTCCTTTGAGGAACACTCAAATGACAAAGAGTTGTTTATGAAAATGAAGGCATCCAAATTTTTTGTTGTGCATGCAATACACATTTTTTCTCTTTTTGATGAGTTGTTAATAAACTATAAATTTCATAGACCACCAATAAATCGCCAAAAAGGCCTTGCATTGGGTATACCTTTAGACCTCCCCTTGGGACGTACGGAAAACATGGTTGAGTAATTGTATTTTGGGATTTTCAATGGAACTAATGTAAATGTATTGCTTAATTTGGCGTTATTTATATAAAATGGATGGTTGCATGTTACAATCATTACATCAAATTTGGGGACTAAGCTCTCTATAACTTCTGCACATGGAATTTTGTTTATTTTATTTGTTGAGTTTGCTTAATATTTTTTATATTTTTATATATTAATAATGAACCTTAGCCATTATAAGATTTGCACACTAATGATTGTATTAGATCCTAATATGGCCCACATGTGAAAAATAATGTATTTTCCCTTAAATTTGATGATTTACATATTATTCATTATGCAAAGGGAACTATAATATCAAATAGGCTCACAAAGGAAATATGGAAAGCATCACTCACTTATTTAAGTATCTCTTAGGATTACTTGTGGAGGACAAATGATAATTGTATATTAGTTATTTGATAAGACATATGTGTTAATAAAATGATTTTGATTACATGATTACAAAAAATATGAGAATGAATATTATTAATTCTAGAATTTACATAGAACACTAATGTCATAGGATGCATGCACATTATGAAAAATAATTTTTTTGGGAGGGAAAGTTTCATATGTCCATGTTAGATAATGACTTTATGTAAAATTTTATTTTTTCTTTAAAAAAAATGGTGGTGGTTGGAACTGCATAAACCAATTAATTAAAGTCATCATTTCCAAATCATTTGTCAATGTGTTTCATTTTTACAATATTTTCAAACAGTTTACATAGAATCATATTTGATGAAATTACATGCATCTATATATCTATTTCTATAAATTCAAAATATATATTTTTATATAAATGTTATTATTTGACGAATTGCATGCATTAATAGATATATTTTCATTAATTTCAAATATATATAAAAATATATAAAATGTTATTGTTTCCTATTATTTTAATACTCTTAGTGTAACATGTATCATAATTTAAAAATACATGTCTCTATTTTTGCAATAAAATTTTAACACAATCATTTTTTAAAAATTGACATTTTTGCCTACAAACTAAAAAAAAACATATTGATTCTATTAACACATTTGTTGATCTTTATTACTTTTAATATAAAGTGAGGTACATTTAATACTCTAATATGACACTTGGAATAAGTCATCCTAATATAATAATTGAAAAAAACAAAAATCTCAATATGGAAGATATTTGTACCATCACTACTCATAAATATAACAATTAAAAATGTAATTATGAACAATTATTATAATGTTATCAATAAAATAAATGAGAAAATAACATTTTATAAAAGTAATTTTTCATTGTAAACATGTTTAATCAACATATTGTATCTTTCTGGAAATTAAACAATTCACCTTGAAGATGAATTTAATATTATATGGCCTTAATAGTTTGAGTTTTCACAATTACAATACAAAGTAAACGATTTCATAAAAATAAAGTTAAAATTATATGACAACTCTAAATTCTAATGAGTGATACATGTTGGACAACTGAGAGGCGGGGTGAATCAGTTGTACCTGAGCTTAAACAATTATGCTTCTTTTAAACTCTTTGCTAAAACACTAAATGATGATCACAATAATGCAGGGAAATAAACAATGGCATATTCAGCATCAGTCACATATATGAGAAACACAGAGACAAATATTTCCTGAGGAAACCCATACAAGGTAAAAACCTCTTTTTCTTTATATGATAAGTAATAGTTACATTCTTTACATAATCATACATATGAGCACCAACTCACAATGAGGCTACAACGTCTGTTTTGCAAGCTACAACTTGCTGAGAGCACCAACTCTCTTTTTTCTCTAGCACCAACTAGAAGGAAGCACCAACTCCCTGGTTTCTCTAGCACCAACTAGAAGGAAGCACCAACTCCCTGTGTTCAAGCACCCACTTGAACCTCTGAGGACAACAGTCCTCCCTAGCACCACCCAACCACCCTGAAATATAAATCTTTGCTTTTGAAACTTATTACAGTGATATAATGTTCAACAATGGCTTACCCGACTTATCACTATTCCACTGCATCTCATTACTCTGTCTGCCTCATTGCCTTCCTGCACACATGACTTGCACTATCTGTTCTTCTACTTTTTATGCTCTGTGCACCATGTCCATTCACTGCACAGATCCTCTTCTGTGCAATTTAGTTGCTGCACTCTCCTCCTTCTTCATACAATAATCACCTTCAACAACAACAACCACAACAAACTCTCACAGCAACAATAATCCCATCTCTTCTCTGTACCGTGTATTTATAACTTCTGTGCACCTTGTGCATGCAGTGTTCGCAATGCCTCTGCATGCTGACTCTGCACCATTATCCTCCACCTCTCGAGTGCTCTGTTTGATTATCATCGTGACTCTTCTGCTTCTCTGGTGGTTCGCCCCGCGTGTCCAGCATCACTGTATGTTATACTGAGATTCCTTAGTCTCTCTGGCAGTTTAAGACTCTTCGTCTTCTCTAAGACAGTCGAACTCTTGATCTTCATCGACCCTGATCAACGGTTCATGATCTTGGTGAATCAACGGTCCTGATCTCATCGTGATCTTGCATCTCGCTATTCCTTCGTTGGAGATTTTTGTTACTCCAAGTCGCAATAGGTGAGACTCCGAGATGGAGCTCAGATCAACGATCCACATATTTTGATGTATTGACAGTCAGGATCATTTTGCAATCTCGTATATCACTGATCCTAAGATGGAGATTTTTGTCACTCCAAGTCGTGATAGGCAAAAATCCGAGATGGAGCTTTATGGTGCTCTGATATTTCGCCACGCGTCCTCTTGATCCAACGGTCCTTGATTAAATCGCAATCTCGCATCTTCCCTATTCCTTTGACTTTCTAGTTAGAGAGATTACGATCTTTCGCCACGTGTCCTCTTGATCCAACGGTCCTTGATTAAATCATGATCTCGCATCTTCGTTGTTCCTTTGACTTTCCACTCAACGAGATGATGATCTCTCGCCATGTGTGATCCCCCGCGTAGATCCAACGGTCCTCCTGTGATCTGGATCCGACGGTTGTCCTTCTCTCTCTACCTCGTGACCTCGCGACTTGGAGTACCCAATGTTTGAACTCTCAACTTGCAAACTCCCAAGTTCACGAGATCTCTCAATCTCTCACCACCTGTCCCCCTAGATGGACGGCTATAAATCTCTCGCCACTTCGCCACCTCTTATCCTCGTGCCTTGTGACTTTGAACACCCAATACTTGGGCCTTTATTCTGTGAACCCCCGAGTTCGCGAGATCTCTCTGATATCTACCACACGTCCTTCCCAGATGGACGGTCTTGATCTTCTCGCCACTTCGCCGCCTCATGTCCTCGCGCCTCGCGACTTTGAACACCCAATCCTTGGGCCTTTATCCTGTGAACCCCCAAGTTCACGATATCTCTCCGATATCTACCATGCGTCCTTCCCAGATGGACGGTCCTGATTTTCTCACTACTTCTCTGCCTCGCGTCCTCGAGCCTCATGACTTTGAACACCAAATCCTCATCTCTTCCTCTCACGAGCTTCCAAGTTCTCTCAAATATAATGCCTAAGATCTATCCTTCTTACTTGGAAGAATTTTGACTTTGCACTAATTCCTCCTGAGCCTACGTTGTTCCTGTTTGTCCATCGATGCACATTCTGATCCTGCCATCTTCACTATTGTACTTGCCATCAATGACAAGAATACGCTATTCGATGCACATTCTGATCCTGCCATCTTCACTGTTGTACTTGCCATCAATGACAAGCATACGCTATCTGTTAAATATTTTCCAACAATCTCCCCCTTTGGCATTGATGGCAACTAAGGCACCCGAATTTCTCCCCCTTTGACATCAATGTCAAAGAAGAGACATGCTCCCCCTTAGCTATTGCAGTAAATTTAGGAGGCATTAGATAATCAAACAATACAAATCTCCCCCTAACAAGATGGAATCTTTTAGGTATGGAACGAAATGACACCCAACTTCTGTCTGAGATATTCAAACTATGTCTTGGAAAGGGGCTTAGTAAAGATGTCTGCAATTTGTTCAGTAGTGGGAATGTAATGGACCTGAACAATCTAATTGGTGACCTGCTCTCTCAAAAAATGATATTTTATGGGAATATGTTTTGTCTTGGAGTGGAGGACAGGATTTGTAGACACACTAATGGAACTTGCATTATCACAATGAATTGGGATTGGTGCAGTATATTTTACCTCTAAGTCTGCAAGTGTCTGAATCATCCATAATACATGTGTGCAACAGGTAGCAGCAGCAATGTAATCTTCCTCTGTGGTTGATAGAGAGATGGAACCTTGCTTTTTACTAAGCCAGG
>ML777289.1:435560-460612 GCA_009831015.1 Picea engelmannii | reverse complement strand
GTGGGTTTATCTTTAACTATTCTCATTTCATATGCAGTCAGTGTTCCGAGAAGTTGGTCAAACTGCAAGGTTTTCAGATCATTAAGTTCTTCAATAGCAGAGACCTTCGGGTTGAACCTATCTGGGAGAGATCTCAATATTTTATAAACTAAAGAAGGTTCTCCAATTGTTTCACCAAGTGCCTCCATTGCATTTACCATTTCTTCTACTCTCAGAAAGTATTTTCCAACAGTTTCATCTTCCTTCATCTTCAGTTGTTTAAACTGTATTCTGTAGGTTTGAAGCTTTGCATCCTTTACCTTCTCATTACCTTCATAACTGTTAATGAGTTTGTCCCACATTTCTTTGGCAGTTCCTAGATGCATAACTTTTACGAATTCTTCTTCTCCAAGCCCACTCAATATAGCATTCATAGCCTTAGCGTTGAATCTAAATTCTAGTTTGTCATCCTTATTAGCTAGCACAGCTGGCTTTACATAACCAGTCTCTACCACATCCCAAACATCTGCACCTAAAGCCATTATGTAGGTTCTCATTCTAACTTTCCAGAAGGCAAAGTTTGTTCCATTGAACAGAGGGGCCTTATTGGTTGAATTTCCTTCATGGCTTGACATGTTTAAGCTCTAGGATCTACCCTTAGAAAAAAAAAGGGGGGTCGGCTCTGATACCAATTGTTGGACAACTGAGAGGGGGGGTGAATCAGTTGTACATGAGCTTAAACAATTATGCTTCTTTTAAACTCTTTGCTGAAACACTAAATGATGATCACAATAATGTAGGGAAATAAACAATGGCATATTTAGCATCAGTCACATATATGAGAAACACAGAGACAGATATTTCCTGAGGAAACCCATACAGGGTAAAAACCTCTTTTTCTTTATATGATAAGTAATCGTTACATTCTTTGCATAATCATACATATGAGCACCAACTCACAATGAGGCTACAACCTCTGTTTTGCAAGTTGCAACTTGATGAGAGCACCAACTCTCTGTTTTCTCTAGCACCAACTAGAAGGAAGCACCAACTCCCTAGTTTCTCTAGCACCAACTATAAGGAAGCACCAACTCCCTGTGTTCAAGCACCCACTTGAACCTCTGAGGACAACAGTCCTCCCTAGCACCACCCAACCACCCTGAAATATAAATATTTTCTTTTGAAACTTATTACAGTGATATAATGTTCAACAATGGCTTACCCGACTTATCACTGTTCTGCTACATCTCGTTGCTCTGTCTGCCTCATTTCCTTCCTGCACACATGACTTGCGCTATCTGTTCTTCTTCTTTTTATGCTCTATGCGCCATGTCCATTCACTGCACAGATCCTCTTCTGTGCAATTCAGCTGCTGCACTCTCCTCCTTCTTCATACAAGAATCACCTTCAACAACAACAACCACAACAAACTCTCACAGCAACAATAATCCCATCTCTTCTCTGTACCGTGTATTTATAACTTCTGTGCACCTTGTGCATGCAGTGTTCGTAATGCCTCTGCATGCTGACTCTGCACCGTTATCCTCCACCTCTCGAGTGCTCTTTCTAATTATCATCGTGACTCTTCTGCTTCTCTGGTGGTTCGCCCCATGTGTCCAGCATCACTGTATGTTATACTGAGATTCCTCAGTCTCTCTGGCAGTTTAAGACTCTTCGTCTTCTCTGAGACACTCAAAATCTTGATCTTCATCGACCCTGATCGACGGTTCATGATCTTGGTGAATCAATGGTCCTGATCTCATCGTGATCTCGCATCTCACTGTTCCTGCGTTGGAGATTTTTGTTACTCCAAGTCGCGATAGGCAAGACTCCGAGATGGAGCTCAGATCAACGATCCACATCTTTTGATGTATTGACAATCATGATCATTTCGCGATCTTGCATCTCGTTGATCCTAAGATGGAGATTTTCATCACTCCAAGTCGCGATAGGCAAAACTCCAAGATGGAGCTTTATGGTGCTCTGATCTTTCTCCACGCATCCTCTTGATCCAATGGTCCTTGATTAAATCACAATCTCACATCTTCACTGTTCCTTTGACTTTCCAGTTAGCGAGATGACGATCTTTTTCCACGTGTCCTCTTGATCCAACGGTCCTTGATTAAATTGCGATCTCGCATATTCACTGTTCCTTTGACTTTTCAGTCAGAGAGATGACGATATCTCACCATGTGTGATCCCCCGCGCAGATCCAACGGTCCTCATGTGATCCGGATCCGACGGCTGTCCTTCTCTCGCTACCTTGCGACCTCGCGACTTGGAGTACCCAATGTTTGTACTCTCAACCTGCGAACTCCCGAGTTCGCGAGATCTCTCAATCTCTCACCACCTGTCCCCCCAGATGGACGACTATAAATCTCTCACCACTTCACCGCCTCGTGTCCTCGTGCCTCGCGACTTTGAACACCCAATACTTGGGCCTTTATTCTGTGAACCCCCGAGTTCACGAGATCTCTCCGATCTCTGCCACGCGTCCTTCCCAGATGGACGGTCCTGATCTTCTCGCCACTTCGCCGCCTCGCGTCCTCGCGCCTCACGACTTTGAACACCCAATCCTTGGGCCTTTATCCTGCGAACCCTCGAGTTCACGATATCTCTCTGATCTCTGCCATGCGTCCTTCCCAGATGGATGGTCCTGATCTTCTCGCTACTTCGCCGCCTCCGCCTCGCGACTTTGAACACCAAATCCTCGGCTCTTCCACTCACGAGCTTCCAAGTTCGCTCAGATCTAACACCTGAGATCTATCCTTCTTACTTGGAAGAATTTTGACTCTGCACTAATTCCTCCTGAGCCTACGTTGTTCCTGTTTGTCCATCGATGCACATTCTGATCCTGCCATCTTCACTATTGTACTTGCCATCAGTGACAAGCATACGCTATTCGATGCACATTCTGATCCTGCCATCTTCACTATTGTACTTGCCATCAATGACAAGCATACGCTATATGTTAAACATTTCCCAACAATACATTTTAAATATAATTTAAAAATAGAGAAATCATTAGCATACAAGTATTGTACATTTTATAAATAAAATAACAACAACATCAACATGATTTGAAAAACACAATATACATGTGTGTTATACTGTTAATATTTCACCAGAGCATTTTCTATGTAAAAATGCATCAATAAATAATTTAATTGACAAAGTACGTATGCAAACATCCACAATTGAAGTTTTGCAGAGGTTTTTCTTTGCAGAGGAAAAAAAGTAGGTCACTCTTCGGTGCCACTCATAATTTATCACATGGAATCGATCCTGTTCCACTTCCTCAGTTCTCTGCCTCACATCAAATGGTATAGACCTCCTTTTATTCACCTTAAGGGGATTATCAAATATCTCTTTGACTCTAGTGAGGAATTTCTTAATCACACTTGTACAATTGATTGTTGGAAGATGGCATGTTATAATCTTCCAATAACCAATTGTACAAGTACGGCTAGGAAATTCCTCCCCAGTGTCAAATAGATATTCAATAAGACATATGAGACTAAGAAGAGGAGGTCTATGTATGCAATATACAATAAAATCGACACAAGTTATTATGACAACAATGATGATGAGAACAATATCTTGGAGAAAGTCGAGCGATATGCAAAGTAGGAGATGTGGGCCAAAGCGTTGAGGGAGTGGTAGAGGATTGAGTCTATATAGATGCATGATAGGTTGATGATAAAGAGAAATTATTCCATTTCCATTAAGTTGGTCCTATTAGAGGAAGATGATTATTTAGCAAAATAAATGGGAGAGCAGGACAAAGGAAACCAACAACAGAGAGAGCGAGAGTTTGTTTCCCATGTTCCCCTTCTACATGAGAAAGAGATCGAGTGCATGGTTGTGGAGAAGAAGAAACATGATGAACTTCTTCCTAAGTACATGGGTGAGGATCTTGTGGAGGATCATGCCGAGGCCAAAGAAATGCTTAATATTTAGCGACAAGACATGCTGACAGAGCTTATGCATCATTGATGGTTTTTCTAAATGTTCTTCTTAACTTGTATTATATATAAAATATGGATCTTAGGTCAATATTGAGGCTAAAATAGTTTTCTAATGAAGTCATACACCAATGTCATTTCTTGCTGAATAGGGAAAAGGGGCACTAGGAATATCTGATCGTAGAGATTGACAGTCCTAATTATGCCAAAGTAGGGGCCAAGATGACAAACTTGGAAGGGAATGGATTTGATGTGATCGGTGCCATAGGAAAGGGTCCCAGTTAAAAATAATTTGGGGCTATGAAATTACTCCCCATACTCAAAGAGATATTCGAGAAGCTCCCTTGAGGTGAAGAAGAGGAGCTGTAGTTATGCGACCTACAAGCGAATTGATGCCAGTTCATTTTATGGATACATGAATGATGAGGATGGTATCTGGGAGAAATTCAAGAATCTCGTGGAAGAGGATATGCGATGTAGATCACTAAGGAAGTGGCAGAGGATTGAGTCCATGCACTAAATTATGAGAGGCATTAAAGAGTGACCTATGTTTTTTCCTCCATAAAGAAAAACCTCCATAAAATTTAACTGTGGAGGTTTGCACTTGTATATTGTGAATTATATTGTTTTTCTTCTAGATGATAATGCGCTCACTGTCGTCGACGTAAATGATTCACATATAATAACTTGTTGGAACATATGTATAGATAAAAATAATTTAAAATATAAAACACAAATATATATAACTAATTTGTATTTATAAAAAACTGAAAATAGTTTGAGTTTGCAAAAAAAAAGTGAAAAGTACACGATGTTCGTAACAAATACATATGCACCATGTTCAATGCTCCTTATCATACATAAGGAACTGAACATACATCTATTAAATATAATGCACCTGTGCATCATTGTTAGTCAAGCACCGATATCTATAGTGGTGTGTTGTGATATATAGCGCATGGGTTAAGGGTTGGTGTTAGACACGTGGTTTGCTAGGTTATATTAAATGCACTGAATCTCTATGTTAGTTCATGCACCAAAATATTTTAACTAGTGCATTGAATTTTCATGACGCACCGTTAACATATGTGTTTTACAATGCGCATGAGAATGACAATTTTTAAACTATTTTACTTCTTACAAATTGCTTAACGACCCCAATGTGTTTCATATAAAGTAATGCACCGAAACTTCATTTGAGATTTGTATGTGTTGATACTAGTGTATTTACATTATAATGCACCAGTGATAGGGAATCCCATAAAACTAATCGAGATGGTAAATTATTATGTATTTTTCTCGTTATGTTGTAGTACACATTATCGATGCGTTTTATTTATTTGACGCACCATGGAGGAAATTTATGTTTCAAAAACTTGGCAGTGTTTTCGATTAATGGAATGCACTGGTGCATTTATCTAAATTGACACACTTCCTATAATCTTAGTTGTGTTTACCCTAAGACATATTTCACTACAAATTTGTGAAAATTTGGCCTGGTGTCATGCTCTTTACATTACTGGTGCATTGTTTTCATGCATTTGCACCAATCAGTGAAATTATTGAATATGAACTTGCGTGGTGTCATGTGTTAATATAAATGCATCTATGCTATTATTCTATTGGAGCATCAAAAATTTGTTTAACGATGAATTTTATTGTTGAAAACACTAGTTACATGGTGTACACCTAAATGAAATAGAGATCGAGTGTGAGTTGTTACTATTAATGCACCGATACCACCGTGGTAGTGGAGAACCATCATTTTTTTCCTCTATGAGTTGTAAATGAAATTGCACCGAGACCGAGGTGTCCAATGTAACACCCCACTATGAAAATGTGAGAAATATATGTCCTAGTGTGTTTTTGCATACAATGTCAGTGCGTTGGATTACAATGGTTGAATTGATATGTTAAATTTTATAAATTGTTATGTTAGTGGTGTAGTTAGTTAAGTGAATTGTACTGGAGCGTAATGTTTAACGACACATGTGTGATTTATTCAATGCATGTATTGTTTTACAAATTATGGTGGTGTTTTTTAACATTGACGTGTCGTGGCATTAGTTTTCTGGTATGCCCTTGCGCAGTTAGTTAAAATTAGTTCACTGCTAGGTTAAATTTTATATATTGTTGAGCTATTGGTGTGGTTAATGAAGTGTAATGGACCAGTGAAGGTATGATCCTATTTTACACCATTGTCGGGGCATTCTGAAGGATGTACCATTTTGTTTTTTGTTAATTTATCGCAATGCACTAGAGTGAATGACACCGATGTGAACATGTATGGGCACAATGACAACATTGATCGCTATGTATTTAAAACAATTTTCATTTACAGTTATGCTCACTATGTAGTTAACATAGTATGCATCACTTTGGGGTGAGTCGAACCATTCAGGCGCACTGCATGAAAAGTAAAAAAAATTGAAAAAAGGTGAAATTTCATGCTTAATTCTAATTTTGATTGGATGAAAATGAAAATAGGAAGGTAAAAAATAATTTACTTGGTCTCTTCCATCCCAAAGAGGCATGGTTGCACCATTGAGAGGAAATGAAAATTCTTGGTAATTTCCAAAAATGGAAATGTGTGGAATCCACCAATGGATCTATCCTAGTCGGTGTAGAGCACTGAAAATAGGACATATTAGGAAGAAAGGTGAGCATCGGTCATTTATTGAGAGTTTGGAACAAACAGGTGCATTGTAACAATGAAAACAGGTTTCGTAAAAAAAAATTATTTACCCTACCGTGATGCGCCTTTCGACGGAAAGACACACTAGGTGTACCATTCAATATCACCGATGTGATTTATTTAGTGCATGTAATTTTATTATAAATTATGGAGGTACTACTAAAACACAGACACATCGATGTTGTATTGTTCATGAACATCCAAGTGCGTATTGTTGAATGACACCAGTGTGATTTAATCGATGCATGTAATTTTATTATAAAGTATAGTAGTGCTACTAGAACATGGACGCATGCGTTTTTTATTGTTTGTGAACTGACCAGTGCATATATACCTTAAATGTGCACCCAGAAAAAACATCCACACAAATGTGTAGTTTCCTGCCTTTGCTATGAACACTGACAGTATGTTTGAACAGTTAAGTCCCAGTTTGGTATGTTTTAGGTGGGTACTGGTGCATTTGTACTATAAAGGGAATAAAAAAAAAAAACTCCACAAAAACTCTCTAACCACCCACCTCCACTAACTACTTCCTCTATAAAAAACTAATGGAATAAATTTTCTGGTAGGTTTTGTAAAAACCTCCACAAAACAGTGTTCTCCTTGTATTTTTATTAGAAAATGAGCATAGGAAAAAAATTCCTATAATTCCACCTCCAGGATACACTCTTCTTCCATCTAGGCCATCTTTGTGTTCCTTCAAGTGAGAACTCAAAGATAATTTGGGAGGAACATTTCAATAGGATGGTAGGGAACTTCGGTAAGACAATATAATTACTAGTTTAGAAGTATCTCTACTTGCCAAAGCTTTGATAAGATTTCATCCAATATATTAGGTGATGAAATTCATGTGCCATTAGTAAACCATCCATCAATAAGAAAGCACTATACACTCCTCCCCATATCCCAAATAATCCTTGGGAGTCAGTCTCCATGGATTACATGCCATGTTTTTCCTCTACCAAACATGATCACTATTTGTCTTTTGTGTTGATCGATCAATTCTCTAAGATGTCCTTTTTGGCACAATTTAAAAAAGTATCACAAACGAGTCCATGGTTGGGCTCTTCTTTGATCATGTTTGGGTTTAGTTTGGGCTACTATGGACCATTATTTCAAATAGGGATAATTGGTTCCTAAGTACGTTCTAATCCAACATATGGTCTCCGATGGGCACCAAGTTGACCAAATCGATTGCCTTTCACTCTAAAACATATGGGAAAACATAAGTGGTCAACATGATGATCTTACATATCATCCACATGTACAATTCAAAGTATTCACATACATAGGATGAGATCCTTCCATATGTTCAAGATATTTATAACAAATCCCTCCACAACTTTATTAGTCACATCCCTTTTTTTCCAGGTGTGCTTGGGGTTTCATCCATTGGCCCCCATTAATGTATCACTTCCTACTCCATATTCACTGATAGAGTCCTCCCACACTCAGACCAAGGTAAAAAAAGAAGACAATTTTTTTGCACGAATCCAACACCTCGAACATTAGGTTCATGATGTATTTCAAAATTCCAATGCCAAGTACAAGAAGGCGACATGACCAACATTGGGTTTCGCACAAGTTTCAGGTTGGTCACAAGGTCTCGTTGCATTTGCAAAAAGAGCACCTCATGGTATCCCACTAGAATCTCAAACTAGTCTGGTATGGGACTTACACCATCACAAAGTATGTGGGTGAAAATGATTTCAAATTGATTATTCCTCCTTTCCTTGTCTTACACCTAGTATTTAATGTGGACTTTCTTCGACCATATTTCCCACCTTTGCTTAAAAAGTCATAGGTGGTTGAGAAATTGGATCCTATAAAACTTGATCTTGTCTTCCTTGGAAAATATACAATGGATTGTATATTGGATACCAAGACAAAAGGAACCCACCAATAGAACATACCACTCTATCAAGTTGTCAAATAAGGATAGCTTCTTCAACAATGAAAATGGATCACCCAAATTCAGATTCAACAAAAGTTTCCCCATCTACTATAGGAACTTAATGCAATGGGGACCAATTCTTCCTAAGGGGGGATGAATGATAGAAGTGTATATCGGTGGCTAGCCACCTCTTCCACTAACTCAACATGATTCTCCATCTTAGCAGTCTTGTTATGACTTTCTAGGATTTTCTGGGTCTGAAACTTTTAAGGCCATTTTTAGTCCGTGGACAATGTTTTTTGAGAAGGGACAAGGCCTTGGGTTTTCCTTTGGAAAGCCCAGGCCACGTGGTTTTATTATATTCCATAATTATATATTTCCAACGAGCTACTATGCATGCCAAATGGAGATGGCACGTGAAATTTACACTCCTAGAAAGTTGGTGTAGAAATTAACACCCAAAAACAACTTTTTGTTTTTCAAAAAAAATGTTTTGCACTTCACCTCCTAGATTTTGGGTTTTGGAGCTTTATGGTTCTTTATTTATGTTAAAAGGCCATACTTTTTGCCTTTATATTATCTTTTCATGAATGAGTGTAGCCAATGTCTCTCTCTTCAGAGATAATCTACCACCATTCTAGCCAATTTGTGTTCTATAGTATCCTGCTATTTTATTCATTAATAGAAGTTGGGTTTTCACTATATTACTATGATCTCTACTATATTCCAGTGTGTGTTTCATTTTGTTCTCTATACTATCTATATCACACATCCTCATATTCATATTCATCAATATTCTAGATCACTTTTGTTGCAACCCTTGTCCTTTGTTGGGTCAATTCAAACACATCCATTCTCTCCATCATATTGTGAAAATTTGAAAACAAATCTTTGCTTCTAACCAATTTGTCTTCTTCAATACCTCATTCTCTATGACCTCTTCCTGGATCTCTTCAAGATTGGATTTTTATCTCCTCTTACAATGCTTACCCAATCCTACCATTGGAGGTGTGATTCATTCACTTATTTAGATAACTCTACCTAGCATCACACCCTTTCTTGTGTCATCTACACTTCTCCTATTTCATTGTAATTGTTGTCTCACATAATTTCCCCTCTTCCCATGGTAACAATTCTACCCAACTCTTATGTTTTGTTGGAATTGGTCCAATCCCCAAGAATTATACTTGGTATGATACCACTTGATGCAACAAAGCTAGAGATCCTACAATATCACATACATACAACACAATTTCTCTATAATTATTGTAAAATAACTCAATTCCAGTATTGAATAGACAACAAACAATCTACAATTCAAATTGAAACAAGATTAAAAAACTTTACAAGAGTAAGCCACTGAACAAAAATAACCATACAATCTTGTAATTTAACTAAAAGCAACCTAAAATACTACTACAACAAATCTTCAGTATGTATTAAACATAGAAGGGAAACCATGCATCCTTAGATTATATGAGTAAATCCTCCAAGCCACCAAACTTATATGGTTCCAAAACTATCTCCCTCCTCTTCATTTATCGTGGTGGGACTTACATTGTATCAACTCCCTCTACCCCGAGGAAATCACACTTGTTGTCAAGAAACTAATTAGTTCATTTTGTATGTAATGCCAATTGATTCTAATGATAAATCCCAGAAGGTAATGTTCTTAGTCTTCCCTTATATTCATAGAGCCTATGCACAACTCTTTAGAATCCACAATCATGCACACTATATAAACCAAATCAAATGAGCGCTAGAGGCCTTTTCCTCATTCACAAACTTCATATTTATGGTTGTACTTCTTGGATTTTAACCTTACAACTACCTTAAATATTCAAATTACAAATAGAAATGTTTCATACTCAAATGGTTGACAAAAATTCACTAAATACGATAAATATTTCACCACAATACACAATTTATTTTTATCATAAAATAAATTCAATCTTAAAAAATAAAAATAAAAATTCCTAAAATACTTATAGTGCCATGGATGCTCCAATGATAGCTATAATGGATACTCTAAGGATAACTAGAGTGTTAGGGATGCTCTTGCACCAATATGTAATATACATAAATGCAATAAGATGTGTATTTTATTCTTTACATCTATTTGGTTTTTGTATGTCTATTGATAAGAGTGCAATTATCTAGTTATTGTTATAACTAAGGGCACACATATATGAAGTTATTTATTATTGTTTTGTTATACTATGTTTTGTGAAATATCATAATTTAATATAGAGATGGTGAAGTATACATCAAAATACATTATGTAAATATTTTTTCCTCATCAATTTAAGTTTAGATAATTTAATATAATGCCAATTTTAATGTTATTGAGAATTTAGAGTTTTAATTTTATGTGAATAGAAATTAATAAAGTTAATTAAAATTTATAAATATTTATAAATTGCGAGTTTATTAAAATAAAAGATTAACAACTATTTTGTAAATTTTAAATCTATAAAATCAATTAATAAAAAACAATTTCAATATAAATAAACAAAAGTAAATAATAAACAATTTCAATATAAAGTAAAAAAATAAATAATAAAAACATAAATGATATTAAAAATTTTAATTTTAATTTAATATTAAATATAATTAAATAAAACATATTCCAAAAAATAAAATTATACTCAACATTCATAATATAAATTAAAATTTAACAATATATGCTCAACCTTTTATAAATTTTATGAAATGAATGTCTCAAATCATAATATATACATAAATCATAAAAAAATATCCTAATATTTCAGAGATACACACAATAATACTATTATTAATATATTAATACTATTATTAATATATTGATTATAAATAAAGTTTTTAAAATATTATTATTAATATTAAATGGTAAAAAATATTTCTATATATATATATTATAAATAAAGTTTTTAAAATACAATACAAAATAATATTATTATTATATTCTTTTATGGTGTAAGGCTTTTGTTTTCTTCTCTTAACCATGGTAAAGGCCCTAAAACCCATCCTTAATGAGAAAAATCTCCTAATCGTATCGATATCTTATTTGTATGTCAAAGATCAACCTTATAGGGTCCATGCTCTCCTTCA
The DNA here is from genome assembly GCA_009831015.1 of Picea engelmannii. NCBI lineage: Eukaryota > Viridiplantae > Streptophyta > Pinopsida > Pinales > Pinaceae > Picea > Picea engelmannii. Next base: position 448,989 of record ML777289.1, on the reverse strand, counting down.
TCTATATTCTGGTTCAAGGCTTTGATAATGACCTAGTAACTTAAGAATATTAATTTTGGGTCTAATTCCATGGATTTATCTCCCAACTATGGTCAAGGGCCTGAAACTCATTCCTGGTGCACAAAACCTTCTAATGGTTGATCTGGGTTGTATAGAGAATGAAATGAAAGCTAGGAATATGAATGGAAACACACACACAAAAATATTGCAGAGAGCACAGTAGTACATTGAAACCCAATTTATATTAATGAATGTAATAACAAAAGATTGTAAAATTCAAAGCAATACAAGATAGCTAGAGCTGTTGCAGCTTATCTCTAAAGAGAGAGGTGTGGGCTATGCTCATTTGCAAGAAGACATTACAAGAGCCTAAAAATGATGTTTTAACATAAAGTACTAAACAGTAAGGGGAAAAACCCTAACCGTAGGAAACAAAGTGCCAAAAGGATTATGGGCCTCGAGATGGCTAGTTGAAATTCCAACTTTCCGAGGTGCAATTTTTGCATACAATCTTTGTTTAGGGAACACAATAGCTCGTTAGAAATATCTAATTGAGAAGTACAATTTTTGGAAGGTTTGGGTAGGCCATGTCCATCCTAGGCCCCCAAATGGCCAAAAAATATCATTTAAGGCCTCAAAACAACCCCAAAAGTTTAGACCTTGAAAAAATGTAAATGAAAAATCTTCAAAGATGGAGAATTATGTTGAGTTAGTGGAAGAGGTGGGTGGCCACCGATTTCCACTTGGATCAATGGTACCCATGTCCACTCTAAGGACAATGATCTCTTATATAAAACATGTTTTGTGGTTTATGGCCTTATTCATGACTCCCGGTCCCTACAAACTTTACCTATGGCCTAATGGCCTTATTTTCACCCCTCGCCCTTTTTCTAGGCCTTAAGAGCCAACTCTACTCTCCAACGCATTAATATAATATCAACAATATTCCACTTGAAAGCCAAATATCCCCTTTAGAGGACCCATATGGTGGTTTTAAATCTTGTTCATGGGTCATGAGAACTACAAGTTTCATTTAGGACCTAATTTCCTTGGTTTCCTCTCCTTCCAATGGTTAAGTCCCCGAGACCGATCTCCCCTATGCAAAAATTCCTAACAAAACTCATATAATCCATTAGAGGCCAAATACCCTCTTTAAAGGGCGTATGTGATTTCAAATATCAATCATGACTTAAAAATTCATTTTCTATTCTTTTGTAAATAAAAAAATATCTATTCTAAAAAGTCTTTAGAAAAATCAAAATATAAACATTATCTAACTATCTAAAAAACACTTAAAACAAATGTTAAAATTACTAAAATATTTTGTTATGCTAAAAATAAAAAACACACATTATTAAAATGCACATATCCTTAACGCGTTCCAAATACCATGCATGTTCTTTTCACATCTAAAAAACACTTAAAACAAATGTTAAAATTACTAAAAATATTTTGTTATGCTAAAAATAAAAAAACACACATTACTAAAATTCACATATCCTTAACGTGTTCCAAATACCATGCATGTTCTTTTCACATGCTTATTTCCCAAACTTCATGATAACCACCTATGTGGAAATTTGGAAGACATCAAGGCTATTTTAAAAGGAATAAATGTGTAATCCTCCAAGAGTCTTCCCTAATTTCCCATTACCAATTTTTCGTACCTACCATGCCATTGTCGATCTATGCCCAAGCCAAATCTCAATCGTTAGATCTGTTGTATACGGATTTATACCACATTGGAAAATAAAATAATTCTTTAGAGTGAAAAATGACTTCTCATTGTATTCAAGTGATAAAACCCAAGCTCTTTGCCATCATCTCTTTCCTCTTGACATGTCATAAATGTTTTAAAGCATAATTGTTGTGCCCATGTCTATAGATCACGCCACATCGCTCTTCAATTCCAAGATCATTCCACTTCATCGCTTCATATGAAAATGATTAAAAAACAAAGCCAAACCATTATATTGTGACTAATTTTTAAGTTTAACCTTTCCATTTTGTGAGGTTTTGTCTATGTATGTGAACGTTCGTCAACAAGGTAACGATAGCATAAAACAAAAGTTAAAATTTAAATATTTAAAATATTGGTAATTGAAATTTGTCATCCAAATTTCATGAATGATGGGGTTGAATTTCAATTTTCAAAATGGTTGATTACTTCGAGATGGAAACAACGAATATAGAGGATTTAATCCTACTTTATTATTTTTGAGGACTTAATCCTACTTTATTATTTTTGTATGAGGATGACACACTTGGTTCAGAGGTAATGCGAGTTCAGAGTAGTTCAGCGACACTACTCGTGACCAAATATGAAAATTTGCAGTTTCAGAATAATGAAATATGTATTTTTAATGTGTGTGCCATATTCAGATGCATTTGCTATGAGAGATTATTTGATGGAATACATGCCGACACAAACAATGGTGTCATCTAAAAGTGTGCTTTGAGTTGTTGGAACACATTTTTAGGTGCAGATTAAAAGTTTGGCATGATCTTTTATAAGCTACAACACAACCATTCTTATCAGGTTTCGATAAATTGTTGCGAATGCCCGCAAGGATTCGTGACAAACAACCGAAAGGTCTCGTGTTGTGAATCAAGAAATTTCGACACCCTTGCTGCTACAAATTCTTCAAAACAATAAGATTACAGTGTCCATTAGTTGGGGCTATAAATATAATATTCCAAGGGAGAACTCGAAAAAGGAGGCATAAAACCATTTCATGCAGTGGTCACCTTCAGTTGAGATGTCAATTTTTTAATAATTTTGGGAATGATCGCGGTATTTGACCGCGGTATACAGCTTGAGTGGGCTTAATGGTTAAGAACATGTGTTTCCTCTTAAGAGGTCACAGGTTCAAATCCAGAGGGGGGTAGGGTATGTATACCTTCGTAGACTTTACCAGTCAAATCGTTGGGCAGAGGGGGATCCCTTGTCCCACAAACAAGGGGGTCTCATACACCAATTTGGTGTGTTGGCTTGGCCGTGACCTTAAAAAATAGATTATTATTACTATTATTATTATTTGGTTATCCGTGATATTTGAAACGAAGACATTTGAAATGTCGTTATGGCTGATGTGTATGGTGTAAACGACCTTATCCAATACATCATTGTTTCCAACGAAGAGGAATCATACATAGAGGAAGTCTTAAAGTTAATCAAACAAAATAATCAAATACGTTTCATGCATCCATAGGATATAGACACACAACAAAGTGCTGAGAAGAACTCTCCCTTAAAAAACACCTTCTGTGTAATGATAATTTTCAAACAAGTTGATAAGGTAGGCAACTCATGAAACTACTTATAATACAAAGATTTAGATTACATGACAAGTTTTAATTGTACCTTGTAACTTTCTACATATGTAGATATGTAATGAAGATTGAGTGAGTTTTTTCATAATATTACACATATATATAATGAACATGTAATGAAGTTTGAGTGAGTTTTTTCATAATATTACATATATATAATGAACATGTAATGAAGTTTGAGTGAGTTTTTTCATAATATTACACATATATAATAAACATTATGATGTGTTATATTTTTAAATATACAATTAAAAAAAATAATAGACTTTAAATTTTAAAAAGAAAATATAATAAAATATTTTACTTAAAATAATAGATAAAATCTTTAAAATAAAAACATTATATTTAACATAATAGATAAAAATTGTTATTCTTGATATTGCTTAATATGTTATTTTCATTCCTTTTTAAAATTGTAAAGATTGGTTTGCAATAAAATATAATTTCTAATATATTATAATCATTATTTTAGTTGAATGTAAAATCTTCATAAAAATTATAATGTGCTAAATTTATAAATGTTTATAAATGAACTAATATAAATTTAATATATAATGTGAGAATTTTAAATAAATGGGTAGAAATTACAATGCTTAGTAGGGTTTTCTCTTTGTCTTTTATCTTATATTGGTTGTAAGAATTGGTTTGAACAATATATAAGTTCTAATCACTACAAGGAAAAGATCTTTTAGTCGAGGTTATAGTAGAGGTTTCTAGTGTTACAAAACTAGAAAAAATTATCAAAAAAACCTCTCCTACAATATCTATTATCGATAGCGGATTCTTTTGCGTATATTATAACAGAAGTTGATTATAACTAAAGAAATATGGGCAGTTGGAGGTGTTAGCGGATGTTTACAAATCAGTGTGTTTGTATAAGGCACAACCACCAATGCGTACATACACATACAACACTAGTGTTGTCTACTTAACTTCAAGCAAGAAGGAAGTAAAATATTTAAGCACCGGGGAATGTGTTGTATAAGCACCAGGGTGTTTGTCGTGTAAGCATTGGGGCGTTACCATCGAAACACACCAGGACAATTAAAAATAATTATGCACCAGGGCTTTCTGCATAGAACACATCGATGTGTTATTAATAAGAAGGCATAGATGTTGTATCAAATAATATTCATCGATGTGTTACATGGAAAAACGTCCCGATGCATTAAAGCTGAAAAGAACCGATGCTTTTCAGTAACAAAAAAGCCTCGGTGCTTATCAATAACACAATAACATTGATGCATATAAAAGCACATACACACTGATGACCAAATTTTTAAGATAATTTTTTTGTATTAAATTAATATTGAAACGAGTTCTAATTGATTACATAAAAGAACTCGTGCAAATTTTGTATGAAACACACCAGTGAGTTTTAATATTAAATGTGTCGAGAATATTAATAATTAAAACACAGTAAGAAACATCGACCTACGATAATGCAATTCTTGTTATTTTTTAATTCCATTATTTATCAAAAAATTTACATATATCTTATATTTTGATTAGTGAATTTGGATATTGTAACATCCCCGACCATCCATGTCGGGCCACACTACACTAGAGAACTCTTACTGTTATCTCTGTGGAACATACTATAACATACCCAACATTGCAACTTGGCTATGCCACATAAATTTTTTGAACTGCATGTAATTAAAATATATATACACAGAACTCTTGTGGAAACATATATATATAAAACGTAAACAACCAAATACATCTGTAAATGCACAGATTCACACTGAAATAATAGTAAACATATACATGCATCATATACAGGAAATACCAATAAAAATAAACACAATCATAACTGCACATATGATAACCCATAAAAATAAGCACGTAAATAACAATGCAGCATGTAAATTTATCACACAATTGGCACTTATCTTGGTAAAAATGTCATCAAATGGGTCCAGATCTTCCACGAACCTCCCATACTTAGACCACGCTTCTCATCACTCTTAGTAGTGGGTCACCCCCGAGCTAGGACTAAACTCCACCCAGATAAAGGGATTCCTAACCAGGATAATGGCTCGTAGACAATAGGAAATACTTTGTCATAGGTGCCAACTCAAAGTGAAAGCCTACAGTCCCTCATTCCCCACATTCCTGTCCCACCCTAGGAAGTCTTCCCCTTCTCTGCTCAACAGTCCTTCGACTTCCCCACTTCCCTTCCGGGCTTCAGCAACAGGCTGGACAGGAAGTCTCAGAGCCATGTAGCTGCAGTTTATCACCTTCAGGAATCAATTCCCATAAATTTTCTAACCTATAGAGAAATTGCTCACAAGCCTAATAACCCGCTTCTTCAATATCCCACGGGCCTGACAACCCGCTTCTTCAATCCATCTCCTAAGATAGCCAGCTACACGAATAGAAAATGTATATGGACACAAGTTTAAGTACAGTGATGATGGTACAAATGATAGCTCAATGGTGTGTGAATACTCATGTGTGATTGACTGGATGACTGAATAATGGTCAGAATGATGGATGAATCCCCAAAATGAACTAAGTCCCAACAATATGTATGCATGTCTCCAACTTGACACTTGTATGTTGGGAGATACTTTGGCCCGCTTGTCCCAAACTTTAGAGCTTAGGATAAAATATTTATCCATACTTTATGATTTAAGAAATATTAATATAATATTCATTTTTGGCTTAAGCTCCCTAGCTTAGCCCTTTTCCTTAACTTTTAGGCCCCTCCCTTTTCGTAACTAGTGGAGTTTAGTCCCCCATCTCTTTTATCATGGTCGGTCTATGTGCAGCGATGTATTTTATATTAATTATGAGACATATACAAAAATAGGCACACTGGCCTTTAACATCTAGGCTCTTCGTCCTAATCAAAACATAAGCATCCCAGATTATAATAACTGGCTCACCAGCCTATAAAACATAGCATATACACAAAGGTTTGTTGGCTTCACAATCACGCGCACTTCATCATTTCATTGCACAGTCCATGCATGCACTATGCCATGAAAGGTGCATACAAAATGATGTGAGACAACTCACCAACTTAAGTACATTTGAATTTACATTTACAATTGGGTTTGGCTTTAGGGATATTACAATCCCCTCCCCTTATTTATGCACTGTCCTTAGTGCATCATGTACCCATGTACAACAAAATTTCAAAAATCCTAAAAACGATGTGGCTATTATGCCCGCATTGCATCCTCATGCTCCCAAGTAGCGTCCTCAGGACCCTACCACGTCCATTGGACCTTTACAATCCCTATGGCTTGGTTCCAGAATGGTTTGATTTCTGGTCCAGAATGCATACCAGATGCACTTGGAAAGCACCTTCTTTCTCCACCTAAATCACATTACAATCAATATATATTTCTTAAGTAATGATACATGGAATACATTATGAACATACATAGATGCAGGAAATGCAATCATATAATCTACTGGACCAATCCTCTCTAGGATTTCAAACGTCTCGCAATAGCGAGCTGCCAACTTTGAACAATTTCCCAACTTTGGGGAACTTTTCTTGGCTTTCACTTTCAAGAATACATGGTATCCCACTTTAAATTCCCTGTGAGTTCTTCCCTTATCAACATAAATTTTCTTCCTGTCTTGGGAAGATTTTAAAATTTGTTTTATTTTAATCATTTTCTCCTCCATTTCTCTAAGAAAATCTGGCCCAACCACTACTCTCTCTGTCAGGTTATCTCAGCTTATTGGTGTGTTTCACTTTCTTCCATAAAGTGCCTCAAATGGGCTCATATTTAGAGATTCTTGGTATCCATTGTTATAAGAAAACTCTACCAAGTGTAGGTAGTATTCCCATTTTGATGGTTTATCCATAAAATACATCCTCAACATATCCTCAATCACTTGATTCACCCTCTCTGTTTGTCCATCTGATTTTGGATGATAAGTTGTACTAAAATTTAAATTGGTTCCAAATCCATTAAATAATCCCTTCCAAAATTTTGAGGTAAATTTTGGATCTCTGTCAGACACAATTTTCTTAGGTATGCCATGCAATCTAGCAATTTATTTCATATAAACATCAACAATGTTTTCTGCCTTGTGAGTGAGCTTAACTGGAATAAAATGGGCAGCTTTAGTAAACTTATCCACCGCTACCATGATAGAATCATGTTGTTTGTTTGTTCTGGGAAGTTTGGTAATGAAATCCCTGGTTACAACTTCCCACTTCCACTCAGAAATGTGTAATGGTTGTAGAAAACTAGCTGGGTGTCTATGCTCAGCCTTTACCTTTTGACATTCCAAACATTTGGCAATAAAATCAACAACCTCTTTCTTCATTCCTGGCTAATAATATTGGCTATTGACAACTGCAATAGTTTTCTGATATCTTGGGTTCTCAGCATAAGGCACATTATGCATTTCTCTCAATATCATATTTTTCAATTCATTCGAATTTGGTACATAAATTCTACCCCTGTACATGAGAATTTCATCATTAACTAGCTTGTATTTTTCAATTTTATGCAGCAAATTACCTTGATGTAATTTTTCTACGAATTCCTTGTATTGTAAATCTGATTTGGTAGCCTCTATAATTTTGTCTTTAAAATATTATTAGTACATGTTAATGGTTGTAGCATGCAATTCATGCACTCTTCTGATGAGTGCATCAACCACTTTGTTCTCTTTCCCCTTGATATGCCTTATATCAAAGTCATATTCACTTAGAAATTCTAACCATCTGGTTTGCCTAGCATTTAGAGTTCGTTGATCAAATAAATATTTCAGACCATTGTGGTCTTCCCTCAGCTCAAACCTTTTCCCCATGAGGTAGTGTCTCCACTTTCTCAAGGCATGCACTATGGATGCCAACTCCAAATCATGAGTGGCATAGTGTCTTTCATGCTCTTTTAACTTCCTTGATTCATAACATATAAAAATCCCATTTTGAGTGAGGACTCCACCAAGTCCTTCTTCACATGCATCCGTGCAAACAATGAAGTCTTCATTTGGGTCTGCAATCCTTAGTATTGGAGAACTTGTTAATAATTGTTTCAAGTGTTGGAAACCCTTTTCACAATCCAATGTCCACTGAAACTTCACACCCTTTCTTTGCAAGGAAGTGATTGGGTGTGCAATCTTTGAGAATCCTTCAATAAATATCCTATAGTAGCCTACAAGACCCATGAATGATCTCACCTATTTCACATTATTTAGCGTTGACCAATCTCTAATGGCTTCTATCTTCTCAGGATCCACTGCTATCCCATCCTTTGAAATAATATGCCCCAAATAATGAATTTGCTTATGATAAAATGAGCACTTGCTCAATTTGTCATACAACTGATGCTCCCTTACTACTTGCAACACCATCCTCGAATTATTTTCATACTCTTATTTTGACTTAGAATGTATAAGAACATCAGCCAAAAAGACAATGACAAACTTGTCTAAATATTCTCAAAAAATACCATTCATTAAGCACATGAAAACAATTGGTGCATTTGACAACCCAAATGGCACCACTGTGAACTCATAATGACCATACCTTGTCCTGAAGGAGGTCTTGATGATATCTTCCTCTTTAATCCTTACCTGATAGTATCACGGCCTGAGATCTATCTTTGAAAAGATCTTTGCATCCTTCAATTGATCAAAAAGATCATCAATCCTTGGCAGAGGATACTTGTTCTTAACAATCACTTTATTCAACTGTCTGAAATCAATGAATAATCTTAATGTTCCATATTTCTTCTTCACGAACAAGACTGAGGCACCCCAAGGTGACACACTTGGACATATATACCCCTTCTTCAGAAGTTATTCAAGCTGCATTTGCAACTCCTTCAACTCTGGTGTACTCATTCTGTAAGGAGTCTTTGACACTCGAGCTGCTCCAGGCATTAAATTTATAGAGAAATCAATATCTCTTTTTGGGGGTAGTCCTGGTACCTCCTTGAACACATATTCAAATTATTCCAAGACTACATGATCTTCCAAATTTGTCACCTTATCTTTAGGTGTCTCATCAATGTGAACTGCAAATATTTGACACCCTTTTCTGTAACATTTCTTTAGTTGCAATGCTGAAATTTCTCTGATGGTTACTTCCCTAGGAATTCCCTGCACTTTCCTTTAGTTCCCATCCTCATCCAAGGAAGTAAATGTATTGTTATGATAGCCTAATATGGCATGATGTTGGTCCAACAAATCCATCCCAATTAGAAAGTCATAGGAGCCTAAAGGCAAGATGTTCAAATCTGACCTGGTGTTCAGTCCATTCATGTCCATAAGGCATGACTTAACCATATTACTAACTTTTCTTTTCGCTCTTGTAGCCAGCTACACCTACCAAGATTTCCCATGCTTTCTTCTTGGCAAATGCAAACTTTACACCACCTTAGGATCTATATAACTATGATTAGCTCCTGAATCAATTAAAATAGCAATGGTTTGGTTGTTGATAATATCTTCCACTTCAATCATATGTGATTGATATTCTACTTGCTTTTTATCTAGGGTTGCATAGATCCTTGGCACAATTCTGCCCATGTCCTCCATCATTTCATCTTGGTGTACATTGTGAACAATTATTCTTTTTTCACCTCTATGAGGACAATCTCTGAACATATGATCCCCTTTACAACCCCAACATTGAATAGGTGTCTGCCTTTGCCTTTGACCTCCTGCCTCAATCGTTTTGGGTTCTCTAGGAGCTTCTTGTCCCTATGGATTATTTCTTAAGAATGGAGGCTTAGATCCCTTCTTTCTATGATCCACCTTGAATTTATTTTTGTCTTTCCAAGATTTTTTGGAAATTTAGCCTTGCTTTTTGCTGATCATAAAGGAATTTAGCTCACCTTATGGTCTCCTCCAATGTCTTGGGATCATCATACTATATTTTTTCACTGATAAATGATTGAAATCCACTCAAATACCTTTGAATCTTAACTGTCTCATCCTTGATGAAAGAGACATACTTCAACAGTTCTAAAAACTTTCTTTCATACTCATCTATGGTCATACTCCCAAGCTTGAGTTCAAAGAACTCTTTCATTTTCTTGTCATAGTATCTCTTAGTTAAGTATTTATTCTCAAAATAATTCTTGAATTCCCTCCAAGTAACACTTTTCTCTTTAATGTGTTGCACCTACACAAGTTGATCCCACCACATGGATGTCTTTCCCTTGAGTTGATAGATGGCAATTCTACCTTCTGCTTGAGAAGACTAATTATGAAATTGAAAATATTTTCTCATACCCAACAACCATGTTTCTACATCTTCATCCTTCTTGTGCTCACCATCAAATGTAGGAGGTTTGATTTTGTTCATTTCTCCCCATAGCTCATCCACCCCAAACCTCTTATGATTTCTGACAAGGGATGGAATTTATCTGATCCTTGCTCTCTTATTGGAATTCCTTGGGAGTGATGGTGATGTCTTCTAACACCTATTGTTTTTCTTTTCTCATCAGAAGTCCACTGACTTCTTGATTTGTTTGAGCCACTCTCCTTATCCAATTTATTTTCTATTCGGTTCAAGCTCTGTATTAACTTCATTTTGAAGTCATCTTGCTTCTCCTTGGCTCTCATAAGCCTTTCATTATCATCTTTATGGCTTTGGACATCCTTCTACAAATTTTTAATGGTCTCTGCCATATTCATGTTTTCATTCCTTTCATCTCCATGTCCATTGGAGTTTGTTCCTTCAATGCCCAAATGGACATCCATCCCTCTAATATCATCCTCCTGACTGTAATTCCCCTTTGCATATTCCATTTCTATGGACTCTGTGTTGTTCCAGATATGATATAGTTGTTGTTAACTCTACAAAATATGCAGCAAACAAAATTTTTTCAAGTTAACTGTTTCGACAATTTCATGAAAATATGAACCATTATGGTTCAATAAAATATCATATTTCTTTCTTTTGATCTCTTGGAAAATCGAGTGCCCGGATCAATTTTCTAGGTGGATAATTATATTACACTATCCAATACCTTCCAAACTCCTACTCCCATGCTCAATTCCGAGTCTTGAGCAAAACGTTATGGCTATTTAAAAATTGCCCATTAATTTTTCTCTTCATTTTTTTTTTCAACTTTGCACAACTCTACACTGTAAATATGCAATTTCGCACCTACTCCATTGGAATTTTTGTAGGATCTCAATTGGGTTTCCTCATATACATCTTATGGACACTTTGTCCAGGTTTCAGCTCTTTCTTTGTTCTTGGCTGCTAGTTACAGCCTACTGAAATTCCAGACCAATATCCCATATTGTAACTGATATGCTATAGGTTACTTATTTTCCATATTAAACCCTTTTAATATGCCCATAAATTTAATTCAGCTCTTGCAATGTCTTATATGGCTCAATATATTTCCATTGATTGCTCCCGCGCCTCAATCTGGTTCTGGAGCAGGAAGTTATGGCTCTTTGAAGTTAGATGGGTCTTAAAATTTCTCCTCCACTGTTTGTGTTGTAAGTTTCTCCTAAAAGCTCTGTTTGACGAATGGTTTACACCATTAGAAAAATCTCTCCGAGATATTTTATTTGAGCTACATAGACATAGTGTGCGTTGGCACACTTTGTTCTCGTGGTTTTTGAGTAGCTAAAAATGCTCTTAAGGGCCTCAAAAACTCGCTACAAAACGATGACGTTCAAATGATATAAAACATCGCAGAAAATCATTGGTTTTTTGTTGTTGTTCACCCTTCGAACGAATTTCCGCGCATAAATTTCAACCTATACACCCATATTTACCACGCATAGCAACATCACAAGGTAAATCATGATTCGCGCACTTTAAAATCATTGTGTATCACTTCTGTATCACATCAATAACTTGCGTGCACTACTTTTATGTCACATGCCAATATTCACCACGCACAGTTTTGGTTCTTGCACTATTACCTGTTGCGAACAGTTTTTTTATCGTGCGCTGATATTTTGCACGCATTGTACTCTACGCGTTGCACCATGCCAGAGTTTAGTACGTCTCCACCACACACCAAAACTCTACGCGCACCACTAACTAAACTATTGCGTGACAACATATACCCACATTGCGCGCAACTACCACTCCACTGTGTTGTACCAATACTGCGCACACCACATGCGCCATTATTATGAGTGTGCATATCACCCACACTTCTTATGTGTATGCACATTGTGCAATGATAAATTTAGCACGCACACCCGCACACAATTTTTTTTCCGCGTGATACCAAAATTTTAATGCGCGTAGCCGCACATTAACATTTTTCCGTGCGGTGCCAAAATATTGTGCACACACTAGCACACCAATATTTTTTCGGGCAGTGCTGAATTTTATCTATCACAATATTTTCACTGTGCCTTATGCATTTTTAATGCACCCACCTCTGCACATTCATTTTTATGCACATCAATTACTCGTGAATTCCATCGCAGAAATTGGGGCTTTTGGCTTAACTTTTTCCCCAATTTAGCATCGACATTCTGCAACCATGAAATTTCTTTAATTTAACCCTGATAGCACCAGTTCAACCTCAACAACAACAAATCGTTTTAAGTTGACATTTCTGGAACGAATTTATCCAAAATCAATTCGCGAATTGAAAAAATTAACTACTAAACTCACTCCATCTATCATGGCTTCACTATAAATTCAAATTCGACCCATTCTAGATCCAAATTTTCTAGAACATATATTACATCGGGAATATCTCATCGCTTAGCCAAATTTCTCAATTTTCCCTGAATTTAACAACATAAATTGGGGCTTTTCCCAATTCTGCGTCGTTGCTTCTAAATTTTACCATGGACGTTCTAAAAAACTGAAATTTGGCCACTTCGAAATAGATTCTCTATGACATTTCACTTCAACTCAACTTGTTCGGCCCATCTAGGCTCAACATTGAAAACTGAGGCTCTGATACCATGTTGTAACATCCCCGACCATCCATGTCGGGCCATGCTACACCAAAGAACTCTTATTGTTCTCTCTGCGAAACATACTGTAACATACCCAACATTGCAACTTGGCTATGACACATAATTTTTTTAAACTGCATGCAATTAAAATATATATACACAAAACTCTTGCGAATATATATATATATATATATATATATATATATATATATATATA
>ML777289.1:395999-435437 GCA_009831015.1 Picea engelmannii | reverse complement strand
CATGCATCATATACAGGAAATACCCATAAAAATAAACACAGTCATAACCACACATATGATAACCCATAAAAATAAGCACGTAAATAACAATGCAACATGTAAATTTATCACACAATAGGCACTTATCTTGGTAAAAATGTCACCAACTGCATGCAGACCTTCCACGAACCTTCCATCCTTAGACCACTCTGCTCATCACTCTCAGCAGTGGGTCACCCCAGAGCTGGGACTAAAGTGCACCCGGGTAAATGGATTCCTAACCAGGCTAATGGCTCATAGACAATAGGAAAGACATTGTCAAAGGTGCCATCTCAAACTAATAGCCTATAGTCTCATTCCCCACATGCCTATCCCACCCAAGGAAGTGTGCCCCTTCTCTTCTCAACAGTCCTTCGGCTACCCCACTTCCCTTCCAGGCTTCAACAATAGGACGGACAAGAAGTCTCAGAGCCCTATAGTTGCAGTTTAGAACCTTCAAGAATCAATTTCCATCAATTCTCTAACCCATAGAGAAATTTATCACAGGCCTGACAACCCACCTATTCAATATCCCACGGGCCTGACAACCTACTTCTTCATTCCAGCTCCCAAGATAACCAGCTACATGAGAAAAAAATGGCTATGGACACAGGTTCAAGTACAATGATGATGGTACGAAGGATAGCTCAATGGTGTGTGAATACTCATGGGTTATTGATTGGATGACTGAATGATGGATGAATCCCCAAAATGAACTAAGTCCCAATAATATGTATGCATGTCACCAACTTGATCCTTGTCATGTTAGGAGCTAATTTGGCCCACTTGTCCCCAACTTTAGAGCTTAGGATAAAATAATTATCCATACTTTATGATTTAAGAAATATTAATACAATATTCCTTTTTTTTCTTAAGCTCCCTAGCTTAGCCCTTTTCCTTAACTTTTAGGCCCCTCCCTTTCCCTAACCAATGGATTTTAGTGCTCCATATATTTTATCATGGACGGTATGCACACAACGATGTATTTTATATTAATTATGAGACATATACAAAAATATGCACATTGGCCTTTAACATCTAGGCTCTCTGACCTAATCAAAACATAAGAATCCTAGCTTATAATAATGTGCTCACCAGTCTATAAAACATATCATATACACAAAGGTTCATTGGCCTCACAATCATGCACACTTAATATGGTGCGCACGGTATCCTGGAATGTGCACACTTCATCATTTCACTGCATAGTACATGCGTTCACTATGCCATGAAAGGTGCATACAAATTTTGTCAGACAACTCACCAGCTTAAGTAAATTTGCATTTAAATTTACAAATGGGTTCGGCCTTAGGGATATTACAGATATGATGTTTGGATTAATTTGTCATATCATCATATTTTGCATCTCTTCATTATAATATTTAGTCATCCATATATTTAATCAGTGTTGTAACATTTCAAAGTGACATTGGACAACACAATAGAATAAATTAAAACATATTTTATTATATGAATAAGAGGGTATTTGTCATAGAAAATGGGAAACTTATCGGTAATCCCTTGTCTTTCAATTGGGACACTATGTCCATTACATAAACAAAAATGTCTTATTTTCAAAGACAATTATTTCAAAACAATATAATTGCAGCTTGCATTGATATTCAAATATATTGGTCATCATTATTCACTGGAACTATTCTTAGTGCTCAATCTACTTCCATGCCTTGCGTTATTTTGTTTAATGTTTGTTTGATTGTCTCGATTTTTTTGTTCTTCTTGAAGTTCCATCTACAAACATAAAAATAAATTTTAATGAGTCTATCTACATTGGTGAGAATAATGAAAATTGAAATAAACAATATACAGGAATGTAAATTGAAAAGTGGCGTACCTCCAAAGGAAGAAGTGACTCATGAATCATACACATATGTTCAAAATCAAATATCATGCCTTGTTTCAACAATTCTTCAGTTGGCTTAGTTCCATACTTTGTTTCTTGCAAGTTTTATACCCCATAATAAATCATAGATTTAATATAAAGTATTATTTTTGTTTCATTAATTATAAAATGTGGGAAGTAAAACAACATAGATTATACTTACAAATTCGACAATTAATTTTTGATATGACAACATATACTCATAGTTCCCTTAATTAACCCAATGTCAAACAATTTTTCTTATGGTTCTTCATTGTATGTTAGCACCTATTTGAAAACATTAAATGATGGTTGTTGTAAAACAACTTAAAATATACAAAAAGAATTAAGTTGTTACAAGGAAATAAAAATTACTCACAAACTTGGCTATCAACCTTTTTATTCATTGTCATCCAATTTTATGTGCATAATGAGTTCCATTTTCTTTTATTTTTTATAAGAGAATATTTGAAAATTAATATTTAATGTATAATTAGTTATTTGTACCTAATAGAAAAATTCAAAGATTACATACATTTGAAGCACGTTGTTGTTGAGATAGATCCTCATGCGATGCAATTATGTCGAATTCTTTAACCATCTCATTGTACACTTTTTTGGACATTCCTACTGACATATTTCAGATATCAGCTCATTGGTCCTCTAAGATTTTCATATTTTTCCTGAAAAAGTAACACGACAATAAAGTATTTTTATATTGATATATGAAAACTAAATATCAAAAAATTGATATATTAATAAATGAATACTTTGTAATATATATATATATATATATATATATATATATATATATATATAACCCCGGATGGGGTGACACGCGTTCAAGAAAGGGACGCGAGGTGGAAAGGGAAGATGGCGAGGGGAGGCGGGGGGCCTTTATTAACCGTCCCCCCCACACACTCCGCGATTCATTATTCGCGTCAGCCCCTACCATCTCCGTAGTATGGAGCTCTACAACACGAGTGTGTTTAGTCCGATCCGCCAGAGCACTCAGCTCGGGACTTTAATGGCGTTTATTGTGATATATTGGCCCATCAACCCCCTCGCGAGCTCCATTATGCTAGATCAGACTTCTGTGTAGCAAGGTTTCTTGGCTCTCCTCTCTGTTCTGACTATGCCGCGCCTGAGGGGGAAGCCACGCAGGGGAGCGAGCTGGTATGCAGCTGCCTCACGTCGGAAAAGACACAAGGAAATTTAGAACGCTGTGTCTCTAGCCAGAAAGCATCGACAACAGGCAATTCGGGCAGTGAATTCACCTCCTGGCACAGTCATAGAAGAGGAGGCGAGCACTCAACCCCCACTGGACTTCTCGGAACAGAAAATGGTCACTTATCCCGATGATTGGGACCCCCTTTCCCACGCATTTCGCTCTCGCATCACTCCTCCAGGCAACACCTCTTCTGCACAGGCGATGGAGGGTGACCCTGGCTCAGCACAATGCATCATTGAAGAGGAACAGGCGATGGAAGCCGAACCAGTTCAGAATGAAGCACAGTCGCCGTCTCCTTTTCCGCCAGAGAAATTGCACCTTATTTTTTACCTCAGAAGCCTCGTCGAAGACTTAATCCTTCACGCCGTCTGCACTAGCCAGAGACTGGACATGCTGTTTACAGCTCACTCCTGCGCCTCGCCCAAGCAAATGTGTCCAACCTGTGCTCAACCCTTCGCCATTCCAGCTCGAGCTCCAGAAGCGCAGGAAGACAAGGAACGCCCAGGATAACAGGTCTCAGAATTAGCATGTTTTTCTTAAAGTTTACTGTTATAATTTCTCAGGACAGGAGTCCTCTAGCTGTCAGTCGACATAGTTTTAGTCACTTCCTTAGCAAACTACTGTTAATTATGATAACACCCCCTGGTTTCCTACGGGCAGGGTGGCTCTATGTTTTCCATCCTTTTTTGACTTGTCACAGTGCTATAGCCAGGTGTCCTGGTTTCCTTTACAGGCAGGACACCTGGCTCCTAACTGGCATGTATCTCCCTTTTTGGATTAAGCTTTAATGGGAAGGTCCCATCTTTTATTTAAATATATATATATATATATATATATATATATATATATTCCTAAAAAGTGTTTTTAGGAATATAAATTTTTGAATTATTCTTCTTTGTTGTTATATGTTTTTTCTATTGCAAGTCTTACAGGTCCATTGACTATTGCTTTGGAAATGCTTCCTATAGTTTAAATATAGCCTGTTTCTTGGAATCATTGGATTTGTTTCTATATTGTAAGTGGAAAGTATGTCTATATGTTTATTACACTATATACCTCATATTTTTGTGAAAGTTTTCACGCCTTTGATTAATCTCCAACACCTCTCCAGATGAGCTAAGGACCAATTCATAATCATTTACATCTTCTATATTAATTAATTTTGTTTTGTTATGATGACATTTTGTTCCCTCGTTGTTAGTGTATGTAGAACATTAAACATATGTGAATTAATAGATTGTTCGAAACATGTCATCTAATATTCATAAGTATATTACTAATGAAATTTAAAAAATAAATCATATTGAATAGTTTTTTTTTCATTCACCAAATTCATCCCTCTGCAATTTTTCCATCAATCTTTTACGCTCTTCTTCACTTAGATAAAAAATAATGTTATCGAACGTCCTCATTTTTTGTCCCTACATGACAGACACTAACCAATACATATTAGTTAAACTTACATATAGTTCAACCTTATTAATTGTGTATATAATTTATATAGAACCTTCCTATTTTTTTTTTTTGGATGTGTCATCATTGTGTCAACCAAAATTTTGATTATTTGAACTCTTCTCACTCAAATTTTTATCAATATACAACTTGTACCATTAAATACATAAATTATTAAATATATTTTATAAATAAATCACATAATTTTAGAGAAACAAATCGGTGTACCAAGTGCGCTTTTTGTATTCAAAGCATCGGTGTGTTTATTACATAAAACAAACCGGTGCATTCCATACACCAACATGCACCAAAAAATTTAATTTTTTTTTTTTAATATTGTGAATTACAATAGTGCGATATATATAGAAGACATGATAATGACTATAGTAGAGAACAAAAAAATAGCAAAAAAATTAAACATTCATAAAAAAAAACAATAGAGAAATTATACACCGATGAGAAGAAAAATTAAAAAAATTATGTGACAACATTTTTGTGTTGTTTAGATGAGAACATCGACGATATGTTTTTTTATGAACCATATTTTTTAATTTTTTTTAAATCTAGATTAATCGGTGTGTTTTTTATACATAAACACATCGGTGCATTTCTGTCGAAAATGCACACCGGAAAAGAGGAAAACGTTTTTAAAAAAAATGTCAAATCAGAAAGAGTTAAAAAAAAAGGCAGAGGGCCTACTATGTTTGGGATTTGATGCAATAAGTAGTCCCTTTGCATCACATGCCAAACACTTATATATAGAAAAACAAAGCCATTAGATCTAAAATACCTAAAACGAAAATCTTTAATTCTGAAGTGATAGGGGGAGTTAAACCCTAGGGTGAAATTCTTCATTCACAAAAGCGAAAAAAAACAAACAAGGTTTTAAGGTAAGTATGAATTTTTTTATTTTATTTTTTCTAAATTTAGGGTTTTGAGTGAATCGTCATACCCTTCAAGTCATGATTTTTCTGAATATTTATGTTGTTCCAAAGTATTCTTCTGCTCCAAAGTGTTGTCTGGTATGTCTCTCTTCCAAATATGTCTCCTATAAATTTTGGAAAAATAATGAAAATATTGAATACCTTCTTAATATTAAAAAAAAATTATGAAAAGGGTTTAGAGTGAATCACCATACCCTTCAGATTCTCATATTCTAAATAATATTGTGGTTCCAAAGTATTATGCTTCTTCACAATGTTCCTCCGTATGTATCTCTTGCAAGTCTCTCTCCTACAAAATTTTGTAAAATAATGAAATAGTGAATAGATTTTTAGTATTTAAATAACTCTATGAAATTCGATTCCAACTCTTTTTTTAATAGTTTAAAAAATAGCTCTTTTTTTTATAATTTTTTTGACACGACAGTGCTTTTATGTAATATGCACTAGTGTGTCCATATTGCATTGCACACCGGTGCATCCATTTTATTTGACGCACCGACGACATATAATTTTTTTATTAACAAAATCTAAAAACACAGTGTGGTCGATTTTTCAACGCATCGATGCTTATTATTAATTTGCACACTGGTGCGTTTGTGGTTTATAAGTGCACCGTTATTATTTTAAAGCTATTTGAAATTTTATTTTCACATAAAATTGTATATTCATCTCAACGCAAATTATCTTTTAGGATCAATTCACATGATTTGCAATACTTCAATATACATTTTACATTTTATATCGCCTTATTCTTAAAAAATGGTTTCATAATTATATTCAAACTCAAATTGTGGTATGGTCCTCAAAAATTATTTTAGATATGTACAAGAAAAATTATTGTTAATTTTTTTGAAATGCAGGGAGGAAACCTTATTATATGATCAAATGGCCAATTCGTCAAATTCCATCCCATTCCATATTGCTCAAAGTCCACCATGGAGTTCTCCCTTTCCATCTCTAGTAATTTTAACTTATTTTATTTATGTTTCGATTATCTCATTGAATTTTTTTTTATCCATGCCAATCTGAATAAAAATGTATCCAAATTTGCAGGATCCTAATTCAGAATTGAGTTTAGATGCAAAAAATATTCTAGTACCAGTTCAAAAATGTCGGAAGGTATTATCAAGAGAAACATACCGCAAACAATTGGTAGATGAAAATGGACAATTGATTTACCCTGCCAATTGTGACATTCCATCTTCCCGCTGCAATCCTTGGTCGAAAATGGTAATAATTGTTTGGTATAATGTAATTTGAACAAACAAATTATTTCATTTTTCTTACTAATATCATCGATGTATGAATGTTCAATATTTTTCAAATTATGATTCTTTTGATGATGAGTGACCTACCTACAATCTTCCCTTTCACCCCTCAACAATATAAACCCAAGATAAGGTTGCAATGAGATCAAAAATCAAAGAGGAAGTGTACCAAGAATGGTTGAATCAACCACCTATTCATTTCCCACTATGTACAGATTCACCAATTAGGAATGACTACAACAATACTAGTAGTTCTTCATTAGTTGGAAATCTGGACAATAAAAAAGAGGTTGGTATAGATGATTACTTATGGGATACAAAATCCATGGAGACAATGTTGTTAGATGCATTCCAGAATGATGATCTAGGGGATGATTCTCATATCATCTATACTATTTTCGAAAGCCTAAAATTTGCTTCCACCACCTCTCTCTTTGGACCTAGTGCTTGGTCAAAGTCTACCCAACTTGGGAAAACAATGTTACTATACAACGTGAAAGAAAAATTTGGCATGTCAAATGCTTGATTCTGAGAAATATTGAGGTAATTGACCAACAAGTGCCTTATATTAATTTTGAGAAATATTGTCACACAATCAACATTAGAAATGGTTTCTTTTATAAATGTTAAATTACCTTGTACATTGATATTTCCCACTAACTACAAGATATTCAAAGATAAGGTTCTTCCTAGTGATAATGTTTTTCCTGGTAGCTACGAAGAGGCAAAGAAGTTGTTGAAAATGTTGGGTGTTGAGTATATATCATATCATGCATGTTTGAATGAGTGTATTCTATATAGTGGAAAATATGCTGAAAAATGTTAAAATATTGTGTAACTGCAAAGAATATTCTTATCCCCTTTTATGGATAAAGATAAAATATATTTATTATTGATTATATCCATCCCCTTTTGTGGATTGATCATGTCAGTAATTGTAATTGACCAAATACCCTTTTTTGGATTGGTCAAACCCTAATTGTAATAGGAAGAATGAGAAGTCAGCCTTGCCAGTGAAAAGACACTTATGTTCACACCTGCCAGATTGTATAAATAAGGGAGGCCAGTGCCTCATTTAGACACACACTCAACTCACTCATCTAGTGCGCAAGTATTGAAGGAAGATGTAGTTACCAATTGTCGGAAGAAGGAAGAGAGAGAGAGGCGCATCCTTGGGAGAGGAATTTCTGTGTTAATTGGTTCATTATCTTGGCATTGTATTGGCTATCTATATTAAGGAAGTTTTTATGGGTTTTCTTCCCCATGAGGGTTTCCCAGGATAAATGTTGTGTACTCTTGTGATTATGTTTCTCTCAGTGATCCTATATATTCTATTGTTATCTATTAAATTGAAAGTAACCTAATAATAGCATAAACTTTAACATGGTATCAAAGCTAAGCTGAAGAGAGAATCTTTCACAAGAAAAATAAAAAGGTCATTGTTGTCGTACATGAAAATTAGGGATTTTTATTGAAGAATAATTTCAGACCCAAAACCATCTAGAAAAGTGCACCCTACCTCAAGGAACACTTTGGCACCTTCTGCGCACCTTTTCAGTGTCTAGATTTCCTAGAAAGTGAAACCCTAGTTTTCATAAAGTACAAGAAGTACCAAAAAACCAAAAGTACCAAAGTACTAGAAGTACCAGAAAAAAAAAGCACTAGTCCAGAAATCCACAGATCAAGTTTGAGGGGGTAAAAGTTGGATATTCTGAAATCTAAACACATCAAGCTACTTGCCTCAATCCAATGCATATTTTGGTGAGTTCAGTTTTCAGATCCAAGAAATTTTGTTTTTCTATTATTTATATAGCCCAGAGGGCTAGGGTTTCTTCTACAAGAAAGAATGGCTACCAACATGAGGGTAGAAGACATGATGGAAGGATATAGAAACTTTATATCTTGGAAGGATAGGTTGTAGATGATTCTAGATGAGAATGATCTCCTAGAACATATTACAGTGGGTGTACCAAAACCAGATGAAGAAGAGTAAAAGACCAAGCATAAGAAGAATGAAAATAAATCAAAGAGAATCGTGTCAGATTCAGTAAAGGATCTCTTGATCTCTCATATTTTTGAACTACATACAATAAGGAAAATGTATGAAGCACTCAATAGGTTATATGAAATCAAATACATTAGTCGAAATCTTTCCTTAAGAAATCAGCTTCGTAATATGAAGATGGAAAACTCAAAATCTGTCACATTCTATCTTATGAGAGTTTCTCATATCAGAGATCAGCTTGCGGCTATTGGAGATTTCATTAGTGACAAAGAGGTTGTAACCAAAACCCTAAATGTGTTTCCAACATTATGGATTCCTTTTGTACAAGGAGTCTGTGCAAGAAGCAAGTTACCCAAGTTTGATAAGTTATGGGTAGATTGCACACACAAAGAATATAGACTTGCAGACCGACAAAAGAGATTAATTATTTATTAAGAGGAAGCTCTTACAACTCAAAAGAACAAAATAATTTCCTTCAAGAAGAACAATAAAGAAGCTAACTCCGTAAGAGTTCCAGATAAGAAAAAAGATGTTTCAAAGATTAGATGCTACATATGTCAAAAGTTGGGACACTTTTCCTATGACTACCCTCAAGGAAAAGGGAAAAGAAAGTATCAAGCACATGTGACAGAGGAAGGGGAATCTCCTCCCTCAAAGAAAGCATTAGAAAAAATTGAGGGTTATGTACTTTAAGTTGAAGATAGTTGATCTGAAGAAAGATAGAAAATGGTGAAGTCTGTGGAGCCTCCCCACACAAAAACAAAAGATAAGTATTCATGTTTATTTCTAGTATCTTGTTTACTTTAATACTTTATCATTGCAAGTTAGATATTTTTGTGAGAATGTTAATTAACCTCATTTTACTTTAGTATCTATGTAGACTTATGAAGTAAGTATCAAAGAAGAGGATGAAGAAAGAGATAAAATATTTATTTCAAAAAGCATGCTGTAAGTAAGTTTACAGGTCTTGAAAGAAATAAATTATGACGTAAATTGCAGAAGTTAGAAAACATGAGAAGGACGTATGATATGGTGACAGTTAGTAAAGACTAGACAATATCTGATATTTATATAAGAGTAGGAAGCTCCTAAAGATGCAGAACAAAAAATTTCAAGATGAAGAAAAAGATGGATACTCAGATAGAGTTGATAAGATGTAGGTAACTATAGGTTGCTCCAATACTGTTCTTATAGATACAGAGGGACAAGGTTGATCCAGTATGAATTCAGAAAGAAATGTTAGAAATCAAGAAGGCACCCACGATATTACAGAAGAAGAACTTCAAGGATGATGATTAGAAGCTATTAGTTTGGTGCAAGAGGGAGCCATGTCTCTGAGTTCGAAATGGAGGATCATGATTTGATGTAGTTAGGAAAGCAGATGGATGGTGCCCAGATATTTTGATCAAGATGAAAGTTATATAGTAGATGGATGGTGCCCAACAGATGGGTATCATGGTATTATATCATGGAAAGATTTTGGACCACAACAGATTTTTTCAGATCCCATAGCTATGTTAATATTATGGTAGCTGCGGGAGGTATTTACCCCCACGTGTGAACCTGAAGAGAATAGAAGACTCCGGGAAGCAAAAGAAACCCTAATGAGTTGGCTAATAAACATAGAAGCCTTGTCGTCTCAAGAAGATAATTTATATTAGGCTATTAGCCTCCAAGAGAAGAAGTCGGCCATAAATAATAATAATATACTGAACAGACACATACCCAGAAGGAGAAGTCGGCCCCAGCAAAAGTGGATGGATTACTATAAATACAGGGCTCCAGTTCTCATTTGCAGCATCTCAAAATTGCAGTTCTGCAGTTTGGTGCGCACTGCAGTTGCAGTCTTGTGCGTAGGTTTGGAAGAAGAGCTGGTGCAGCCGCAGTAGTAGCAGGATCTTAATTTTGGCTTGAATATCTCTTGTCTAGGGTTTGGACTATCTGATCAGCCTTTTGTGATGCGCTACTCTTTGTTTGGCTATCTAGCCTAGGGTTTGCTTCTGGAGGAATTCTCAAGTCAAGCTTAAGGTGCTCGGAGGGAGGCTTCGACCTATGTTTGGGTGACAAAGGTATCATCAATGGTAAAATGAGCACACCATATTCTATATTCTAACAGGTTATGGGCCCACTCCCCTTCAGTCAGCCTAAAACGCTGGAAGGAAACATAACCACTAGACATTGAGCTCATTGAGGAACTGCCACTAGGGTTACTAGAAGGAGTAGTTTCCAGAAGCACTGCAGCTAGGGTTACTAGCATAAGTAGTTGTAGAAACCCTAAACCTCTTGTCGAGGCACCTTAGGTGACGAGATTGACCTAATCTCCAGATAGATCAGTGCACCCTAGCCTAGCACATCTCTTAGTACTCTTAGAAGGCCAAGACATGAAGTTTGGATTTTCGATCAAATCTAGGGTTTGACCAAGTCAAGCAAGCCATGACGAACTCTATGAAGTCTGAGAACAAGCTAGATGGAGCCTCTAACTTGAGAGCATGGAAGACAAGGATTGACCTCATCCTTTTTAAGAATAAAGTGTTGGACATTGTGAAAGGAAAGATCGTGAAGACAGAGTTTGAAGAAGGAGAAGAGAAGGAACCGCAAAATGTTGCAGCTATGGAGAAGTTCAAAGATATTGACATCAATGCCATGAGTATCATAGTGGATTCCATAAAAGACCACTTGATACCCTACATATCCCATCTTGACTCATCAAAGAAGATGTATGGTTCCCTAACAAATCTCTTCTCAGTTAGAAACATTGGACAAGCTATGAGTCTGAAGAATGAGCTCTGTGACATGAAGATGAGTGATGACGATAGCATAACATCATACTTTGTAAGGATCTCCTAGCTAAGAGATAAACTACAAGCTATTGAAGAGATCACTTCATAAAAGGAATTGGTGAACATAGTACTCAATGGTCTTTCCAAGACATGGGATGCATTTTCCGCAAGCATGAACACAAGGAAGGAGTACCCGAAATTTGAAGAAATTTGGACTTGCTGTGCTCAATAAGAATCAAGGATAAATGCAAAAGAGAAACCTCAAAAGAATTATGATGATCAAGCCTTCACAGCAAGATTCAACAACTTCAGAGACAAAAGAAAGTTCAATTCAAGAAGGAATCCAAAACAAAGAAAAGACATTTCAGAAATATAGTGCTTCAACTGTCAAAAGTACGGTCACTACAGGAACTAGTGTCATGAGCTAAATAAAAGGAAATAGAAGCATGAAGCATCAGTTTCCAAAGAAAAGGAACCTACAAAAAAGACTAAGCAGGATGGAAGAGACTTCTTCTACTAAAAGGTAAACAACACTATTCTTATTTTCTGTACATATCTTGCTTGCATCGTCTTTGTACATATCTTGTATATATATCTCTTGGAAGATAATGTGTTCCAAGAAGAACTATACCTATGGAATAACAATAAGATAAGAATGAATATCATTAGATATTACACATGAAAGAATGAAATATATCATGTGAAAGCTATTACAAGATAAGTCGAAATCAGAATCAATCTTGAAGAGGCTTAGAAGTCAGACATCAAGAGAAATTGGAGAAACACTTATGACGAAAACTAAGATGGAAGTGTGGAATCTGTTAGAAAAAGAAATCCAATTATATATTGCAGAAGACAATAAGGATGCAAATGGAAGTGTGGACTCTATTATATATTGTAGAAGACAATACAGATGGAGATGGAAGCATGGACTCAGTCAGACGAAGGGAGCATATTATATGCACTCTTACATGAAGCAACGATTAGGAGGGAGCTAATCCTATGATCCATTGAAGATGATGAAATTTATATATCCATGCTAGTAGCCATGAAAGACAGTACATGTTCAACTCAACTACATAAGAAGACCTCTTCGAAGAAAAGCCTTAAATTATTCCTGGTTGTCCATCCAGATCTGTGATCCTATGATGAAAGGTAGAAGTGGAATATCTAGGGCATGGAGTCTAAAAGAAACTCCATGGACACAAAAGTAAAAGAAAAACATGAAGAAGAACATAAATATTCCAAGAAAGAAAAAGAAGAACCAGAAGAACCAATCATTGTATCAAGAATCACAAGATTACCATCATGATATGAACTCACTAAAAGCAATCAAGCAGAAGAACTGAAAGTCGTGATGAAGAACAATGTATGGAAGACTTATGAATGAAAGCATTGTGAGATCTAGAACCAAAGGTTCTCTCAGATGGAGGGAGGAGACTATGATGATTGATTGTTCCGATACACCAGACTTATCTCTATATAAGTCATTATATCATCTGCAACATCCATGATTCAGAATTGTACATCAGACGAATGCAAAGAATGTTCTCCAGAGAAATTGACTAAAGAGAATATGAAGAGAAATCTCAAGACTTTGAAGCATATCAGGAAGAGACTCTTGTATTCAGAAGACAACTTGGTGGAGAACCTCCAGTGCACAGCAGAAGCGTGGTGAAGATTTCCTATAACATCAAGATGACTACAGAAGAAGTGCCACATGGATATGTTCCAGTTCTCCAACTATGATATACTCTATTATTCAAATCTACATGAAGCCTTCACAATGCTCCAGACTACAGTACAAGCATTACACTACCCATGATGAAGTCTAGAAAGAAGAAAATGATTTCTCCAATACATATCTCCACAGATGAGCAGATAAGCATACATTTTGGTAAAGCCTCTATCCAAGACGAAAGGACTTGCATACTCAAGCTAGAGCTCATGGAAATAACTCTATTAACTGGAAGGGAAGACTCTCCAAACTAGAAGAAGGTACGCAAACATTTATTTTTGTGATTTAAATAACTCTCCAGTTAGGAGGGAGCATTTATTTTCAATTGAAAAATAGTCCAAATTGGACAGATGCTTTCCTGTTCGAAAAGTGGATTGAGATTTATGACGGACAGTGACTTCCCATTGCAGTTAACATGGGAGGCAGATTGATTGTTGATGTATCATAGACAACTACTTCCCTTTATGGGGAGTGGTCTAGGAAAATCATTCTTCTTGGTAGTCACTCTGAGTAGTGGTCAAGTAGAATGGTCCGCCTCACCGAACAGTCATTCTTTTGAAGTTCATAGTTGTGGGCAGTTTCGAAGAATGGTCCGTTTTGGAGGTTGATGCAGGACATACATTCCTCGAGGGCTATACATTCTCTCCAGGTTACACTTTAGTGTCGGAGGAATGGCCTAGGGTGGGGAATGGTCCGGACAGTTATTCCTCGAGGGAAGACTCATTCTCTCCAGGTTAACTTTGTTTAGTGTCGGAGGAATGGCCTAGGTTGGGGAATAGTCCAGACTTAGTAATCAGGGATAGTTATTTCTCGAGGGTAGACTCATTCTCTCCAGGTTACACTTTGTTTAGTGTCGGAAGAATGGCCCAGGGTGGGGAATAGTCCAAGATAGTCATTCCTTAGGGAAGACTCATTCCCTCCAGGTTACACTTTGTTTAATGTCGGAGGAATGGCCTAGGGTAAGGATTGGTCCAAACATTTCTCGAGGGCAGACTCATTCTCTCCAAGTTACACTTTGTTTAGTGTCGGAAGAATGGCCCAGGGTGAGAAATGGTCCAGGTTCAAAAAGCATAAATAATCCGTCCTCTTTGGTTGAGAAGAATGGGGAAAATAGCCCATTGTTGATATTCTATATTGAGGGCAGACATTCTTTCAGATTGCACAGATGTGAGTGAAAGATTGGCCCAGATGATTCATTTTTTATCATAACATTGTTTCTATGCAGATGAAGACTACTGTGGTGGAATACATTCTTTTAGATCTTATAGACGTGAGTGAAAGATTGGCCCAGATGATACAATTTTTATCATAACATTGTTTCTATGTAGGATGCTCTTAAATGTTTGTTATGAAGACTATATGACAGTAGATGAGGACTACTATGGTGAATATGTTTCACCTTACGTTGTTGATCAAGTACTTGTGTGTTACTTGATGTGGTAGTCAACCACTGGATTGTAGTTATGTACTACTATGAATAGACACAGGTGTGTTCTATCCTTGTTCTAATTGCCTTGAAGACTATCAGTAGTTTGTTGGAGACAATGATCATTCATATGCATGATGAACAAAGATTTTCCAGATGAAAAATAGTTCAGAGCTTTTACTCCTCTTGTATCACTCTATGGTGAGAGTGACATATCCAACATCATATCTAACTACTCAGATGAAGTATGGTTTTGAGAGATGATGCAGCTGATGATGATGGTGATGCTCATGATCTAGTCATGAAATATTCTAGATGATTATATTGATGCTACCGGGTAAATGGTATGTTTTGTGCTCAAGTACATTACCTATAAATACCTCTCTAGCTAGGAGGGAGTGTTAATATTATGGTAGCTGCGGGAGGTATTTAGCCCCACATGTGAACCTGATGAGAATAGAAGACTCTGGGAAGAAAGAGAAACCCTAATGAGTTGGATAATAACCCTAGAAGCCTTGTCGGCTCAAGAAGATAATTTATATTAGGCTATTAGCCTCCAAGAGAAGAAGTTGGCCAAAAATAATAATAATATACTAAACAGACACATACCCAGAATGAGAAGTTGGCCCCAAAAAAACTGGATGGATTACTATAAATACAGGGCGCCAGTTCTCATTTGCAGCATCTCACAATTGCAGTTCTGCAGTTTGGTGCACACTGTAGTTGCAGTCTTGTGCGCAGGTTTGGAAGAAGAGCTGGTGCAGCTGCAACAACAATAAGATCTCAGTTTTGGCTTGAATATCTCTTGGCTAGGGTTTGGACTATCAAATCATCCTTTTGTGATGTGCTATCCTTGGGGATTGATGCGCTACTCTTTGTTTGGCTATCTAGCCTAGGGTTTTCTTCCGGAGAAATTCTCAAGTCAAGTTTAAGGTGCTCGGAGGGAGGCTTTAGCCTATGGTTGGGTGACGAAGGTATCGTCAATGGTAAAATGAGCACACCATATTCTATATTCTAACAAGCTAGACCTTTGTAGATAAGGAGAAAGAGAAAAGACCTTCATAGAAAAGGAAAGAGAAATCCCACAGGTAGACCTTCATAGAGAAGGAAAAGACAAGAGACCGTCGTAGAGAAGGGAAATGAGAAATTTTCCAAGGTTATCCTATGTCCAAGTGCTGATTTTTGGATACTCTAGGGACATGCTAGAATACCCTCATAGAGAGGGGTGTGACCACCTTCGTAGAGAGGAATGTGGATGTTTCTAAAAGGAGAAGCGAACAGATACTCTCCTTTGGCCAAGGATTGAGTAGCCTAGAAAAAAAACCTTGACCATGTGGAATGGTTAGTTGGCTCTTGAGGTTTGTGTCATGATCCTACGTGGATCATATAAACGGAGTCTAGTCTTTCTCAGGCTAGAATCTTAGCTTCTCTAGTTCATGTGGGATGACTAGGAGTGAAGCTATGGTAGTAGTCCTCCCCAGTGGATGGGTTTGATAGATGACTACAAGAGAAGGGAGAACATAAAAGGAATGGTAAAACTCATAGAATATCTTCTTTGTGAAGATAAAACATCTTCTATGTGAAGATAAGAAAGAAGTATATTCTGCATGAAGATGAAAGAAATAAAGAGTATCTTATGTGCGAAGATAAAGAGAACAAAACTTCTGATGATTTATAGATATGACAGTCTATGATCATGATGCCAGATGAACAAGTGGATTATATTGATGCCTCTTGTTATCGAGTTGATGATGTTACCCAGTTGATGATGTTATCTAGTTGATGATGTTACCTAGTTGATGATGATTCTCAGTAGATGATGTTATCCAATAGATGTTGCTACCTAGTTGATGTTGACATCTGGTGACCTATCAAAAGATAAAGAATATCCTTCTTGTTAAGAGGGAGTGTTAAAATATTGTGTATCTGCAAAGAATATTCTTATCCCCTTTTGTGGATAAAGATAAAATATATTTATTATTGATTAGATCAATCCCCTTTTGTGGATTGATCATGTTGGGAATTGTAATTGACCAAATCCCCTTTTGCAGATTGGTCAAACCCTAATTGTAATAGGTGTTGGTCACTATAATTGCTTATTAATTAAAACAATCAAGTGTCACATGAATTGTCAACCCAAGGAAGTCTGTTTATTTCAAAGGCAATCACACACTGTATATGCTCAATCTCAAAAGAAATCCAAAGTTGTAGTAAAAGTTATACTAATCACACCTTGCTTTGAACAGACTGAAGTTCTACTCTTATTTACAGTGAAAGCAATCTATCTATTGCAGAGTTCAAGATTTAAGGGAAATAATTATTAGAAGAATCCTTGATTACATTAAGAAACAGCAACCCAGGAAAAAGGAACCTTTCAACACACTGCAAAGAAGACGAACTATTCTGTAACAGAGAACAAGACCTTATTCCCCAAAGTAGGAATCTTCAGCACCTATCTTTGACTATCACACTTTCATAAACTCATTTTGTAAACAGAATTACCAACCAAAATGATTAACAATTACTGAAGACTAACTATTCTGTAACAGAGAACAAGACCCTATTCCCCAAAGTAGGAATCTTCAGCACCTGTCTCTGACTATCACTCTTTCATAAACTCATTCTACAAACAGAATTACCAATCAAAATGATTAACAATTACCTAGGAATGAATTGTATGAAAACGATGTAAAAATCAGTGGAAACAGAGTTTCAACAAAATAGAGTTTTAGCAAGGTATAGATAAAAATAATACTACACACTACAAAAACTAATGGGTGAATCTTGTGAAGAAGGTAGGCCCTTTCCTTCTCATAAGATTCCCCATAAATAAAAGGAATTAAGAAGGAATGCTCAAAATGATCTTTTATTCATCTGACAAATGTGACAAGTTACAATATCCAAAGTGAACACACTCCTTCTCCGTAATTCCTTTCTGGATAAGCCTTCATTCCCCCCCTCTAATGTTGATTTCCCCCTTATTTAAAGAGGAGAATCCTCTTAATACAATTAAGCATAAAATTACATGTGTACGTGCAAATCCTATTCTTAGTCTGATCTAATCTTCTATGCTGGAATAGGATATTCTGATCACCCATAGAAAAATATTGTTACAGTGGTTGGAATGGTGTTGGCTTGAGGTACAACTGTTGCGGCCGGTGTAACAGTGTCTTTATTTATCTTTTCTTGTTACTGTTGTATGTGAAATATTGTTTCAGTATCGCAAATCACGGACTATTTCAGCAACGGGATTTGCGTCTTGTTTGATTGTTTAAGCAATGTGGTCGTCAAGCAGCAACGATGGTTGTAATGGTGTTGGCTTAAGGTATGGCTATTGCGGCCAGTGTAACAGATCCTTCTTGTTACTGTTGTATGTGAAATGTTGTTTCAGCATCGCAAATCACGGATTGTTTCAGCAACGGGATTTGCGTACTGTTGACTATTTCAGCAACGTGGTCTTCAAGAAGCAATAGTATATTAACTGCAGTTCAAACTGTTTCAGCAACTATATATTTCTGATTAATGGCTAAGTATGAGAGTAATGAAAAATTACATGTAAAACAAATTAAACATATAGCAAAGAGAAGAAACATTATATACCTTTGGGAAAATGGATTAAGGTGATAATGTAGGCTTAAATATGAGTGGGAAAAGGATGTAATGATAGCAACAAGTATGAACAAAAAGGTACATTATAGGGCCCTAACAATAGTCAAAATAAGAATTCGGCCCCCAGATTAAATAAAGGTGGTTCTAACCACCCAGAATGAGAAGTCGGCCCTACGAGTGAAAATACACTTCTGTTCACACCTGCCAGATTGTATAAATAAGAGAGGGCAATGCCTCATTCAGACACACACTTAGCTCACTCATATAGTGTGCAAGTATTGAATGAAGCTACAATTACCAGTTGCCGGAAGAAGGAAGAGAGAGAGAGAGGCACATCCTTGGGAGAGGAATTTTTGTGTTGTTTGGTTCATTGTCTTGGCATTGTATTGGCTATCTATATTAAGGAATTTTTGCTGGGTTTTCTTCCCCATGACGATTTCCCAGGATAAATGTTGTGTACTCTTGTGATTGTGTTTCTCTTAGTGATCTTATCTATGCTATTGTTATCTAGTAAATTGAAAGTAACCTAATAATAGCAGAAACTTAACAACAAAGAGATATGTCTAAAATGTGGGCATGACATGTACCATAAATAAAATAAAAATGGTAAATTGCATGGTCCTCCTCATAATATATTGAGGCGCATGCCTATAATCCCAAGGATTCAAATGCCCTTTCATTGCAAAGAATTAAATATGTTGCAGGGATGGCATGCCTCGCACATAAGTGAGTCAAGATTTATGCGAATCCAAACAGATTCAATAGCCATGAAGCATATAGAGAATACAGATTAAGTTCAAGGATGAATTATGAAGTATATGACTTGGCATATAAATGGATGGTGTGAACCCATATTTTGTACAAAACACCAACTATTATTTTTGGCATGTAGTAGTGATCAATAACAATATCTCCCTATTGTTGTCCATGAAGAATGAACATATTATGTTGGCTCTTATATTCCCTGGTATAAGAAAAGTGAATAATATGGATGTCTACCTACAACCATTGGTAGTTGAATTGAAGGAATTATGGGAACGGATACATGCATACGGTGTATCAAGACCCATCACAACAGAGAGGAGTTTTACATTGTATGGCATATATGCTTATAACACACATGATTATCCAGGATTAGGAGTTTACTCTGGTAATTAACATGTTTATTGATTTTTTTATATGCGTAACAATATTTATTTGCATATTTAATTCATTGTGATTGATGCTTTATTCTTAAACTCTAATATGCTATGTATACAATAATTTCATAGGTCTTGTAACTAAAGGA
This sequence comes from Picea engelmannii, assembly GCA_009831015.1. Classification (NCBI taxonomy): domain Eukaryota; kingdom Viridiplantae; phylum Streptophyta; class Pinopsida; order Pinales; family Pinaceae; genus Picea; species Picea engelmannii. The sequence goes on along the minus strand of ML777289.1, from coordinate 415,799 downwards.
TATCATGGATGTAAATGTTTTGAACCTTATTTGAAGGGTAGGTGGTCCAACCACCTACAAAAACTAGTGTATGACTACTCGAGGGTATTCCTCCCAGAAGAACAACCTTATAGAAGAGAAACATTTTCTTTCAATGGTAAACCAGAGAGAACCCAAAGGCCTGCAATAATGAAACCAACACAATGGATTAGAGAAAGAGAAGGAGATTACATAAATGTTCGATTCAAATGGGGATCCTGTGTTCGATGATCCAAAATTATTCACCTATGTTGAGAAATTTATCATTGGGATGAACAAGAAATGTATCTTTTATGAGCTCCCATATTGGGAGCATCTTAAGATTTCCCACTTACTAGATCCCATGCATAGATTTAAAAATGTTTCATCTTCTTTATGGAGGAACATATCATTGAAAGAAAGTGACACATTAGCGGTGAGGAGATATCTTATTTATTCAAAAACTAAAAAGAAACATTGGCCAATACAAGAAAGTAGAGGAGAGACTGGTCCCTCTTGGTCTTTCGATTAAGGTGATGTCCCATGGATTTTGAAGAAATAATATCTTTCTTTGGAAAATAATTTATATTGGGTGTGAAGGTGCCTTATTTATATGGGTCTTCCCTATGAAATTGCTTCACTGTGCATCAATACCATTTTTTAGGGTTGAAATCACATGAACATTTTAACCTTCTAGAGGTACGACGTGTGTAAAAAATATATTTCTATTAATTTTAATTTTATTTTTTATGCCATGGGATAAAAAATAAAAAAACTTATGTGTTTACTTTGTACTGTCCTTATCCTCTGCTCGTGTGTGGGTGTGTGAACCATGAATTCCCCCATGACCTAAGGATTTCCATATCTAAATTATATACATTTGTACGTTGGATCACATGAAAGGAGATTCATATGGCTAGCATTCCATGGTGGAATCAAGAGGCAATTAAGATTGTTTGTATGTTTGATAAGGAACTACTGTCGAGTTTCATGGACTTGTAGGTTCATCTTCTAATTCACCTAGTAGATGAGGTTGAAATAGTCGGCGTGGTTTCCTATCGTTGGGTGTTTTTTTTAGAGAGGTACATGAAGAAATTGAAAGTATTTTTTTTTCAAATGGAAAAACCTGAAGGGTCTATGACAGAGGGGTACATATCATATGAGTCTTTCTATTATGCTAGTGATTACATCAAGTAGATCGCAAAAACACTAGGTGCAGTGATTTGGGACAACGAAAGGGATGAAGACAAAAGATAAGGGGAGCTTCTCCAAATGAATAGAAAAGGGTACTTGATAAATAGTAAGTGACTTATCATTTGTCAAATTTCTACATAGTAACTATTCACACTAAAATTCATAATGTATATTTTGATCATGATCTCATATGTACTATATGTTGGCTTCATTTCATGAATACATCAACGAATTTAGAAATTGATGCCATTAATAAGTTCATTCTTTACAATTAAGAGGAAACACAACCATGGGTCGCATTGTATGAACAAAAGAGGAGGAAATGGGAAAGTGACAAGAAAGAATTCATATAGTTGAATGGTAGAAGCATGCCTTATCTGGATCATTTAAAAGAAAATATGTCAATGATATGCCCCAATAGTTGGGTTGCTAACCAAATTAGAGAGAAATATGGTGCATCTGGTCATTACCCACATGAAGAAGATGATGCATTAAACATAGGGATTGGTTGCAACAACTCGATAATAATCTATTTCTGTACATAATTTTTTAATTTCTAATGTACATTTGAATTGTAAGTACATCTTTGTTATTTTATATTTTAATGGTCGGTTTATTAGACACATATTGACACTGTGATTTGTTCACTTTTTTATAGGTGCATTTGTTCCCATCTATGTGGGCATATGGAAATCATTTTCACACAGAGGATGTCGATGATGGACACGTTACACAAGATTGCAGAGTGGAAGTCAAGTTCGACCAATATAGTAATGTTATCCATCGCGATCAAAACACCATACAGGGGAATTTAGGTTAGATCAGAAAGATACAAGAGATCATTCGAGTGGAATTCTCTTCTTTCCAATGTGTTATTTTTAGGTGCAAGTGGTGGGACACCTTTGATCATTATAATGTAAAGGAATATCATGATAGTGGGATGATATGTATCAACTCTAAGAAGATGTGGGATGAATCTAAGGAACATATGTTTTTCAAAAACACTGCAAGCAAGTGTTTTTTTTACCCAGATGTGTTGGATAGGGATTGGTGGTTTGTATTAAGACACGACCCTAGATCAAAACATATTTTTGAGAACAACATTTTTATCATGCCAAGTGAGGAAGATAATCAAGGCGATGACAATGGAGAGTGATATATTATACATGTTTTATTCTTTAATTACTTCTTTTATGTTTTCAAATCTATAGTGGATTTAATAATTTGATTAATAAAAAATAATGTTTTTGGTATTTAATATTTGATATGAAATATTATTAATTTTTTGATTGGATGATATAATTAAATGTTATGTCTAAATGATATAAATATTTTTCCATTGTAAATCTAGATGATATTTTAACTTTTAGTATTTTAATTTTAACTTTTACATTAAAAAAACAATATATTGTTGTATTGAAAATATCAAATGTTTTATATCATAATTTTAAAATGTATTTTTGTTGCCCATTATTTCATATCATTACCATATTGTATTATATTTTATTAGTTTTTAATTTTGAGTTCATAGAGACTAATTAAGGGAATATTTAGATCTAAAATGAGCCTCTTAAGTGAGTTTAAAAAAAAAAAACATCATTGTCCTTAAATAACTAATGCATGTGTCCCTCTCTAAACCCATATAATAATGTATACTTAAGATATTACATAAAAATCAAATACATAATATATTATGTAATATAATAAATATAATATATTAATTTTATATTATAAATATAATAATATAAAATATAATAAATATAATATAATATAAATAATATAATAAATATTATTTATCACTCAGGATCCTTTTTTGGAACTGTCATGGCTTTCCATGTTGCAAAGGTCCTATGATAAGTTGGATCCTGAGTGGTATTGATATTATTTGTCTAGTTGAAATTTGGGAGCATGAGGAGTCTAAGGTCCCTAACATAGAAATATTTATCTTATGGTTGGCATGGAATAAAAAATCCCATCGTAGAGGGATAGGAGGCATAACTTGTTATATTATAAAGATCATTTATCCTCACATTCAACTTCATAAGGTTGACCCTCTCAATCAGTACATTTGGATAGAAATTTCATACACCAATGCTAACAAGATGTATATATAAAGTTTCTATTTTGCACCTATTAATTATACTTTTTATAAGAAAAACAATCTAAATAACAATTGTCCCTATAATAATTTATAACAAGATATTTATAGTTTTAAAAATGGAGGTAATATCCTCATGCTAGGAGACTTTAATGTTGGGACTGCAACTAAACAAGATACTCTTTTAAGTATTGATTCCAACCATAATCCTTTATGGCTAGATGATGAACTTGTTTTATCTAATAGATACAAAAGAAGCTCTGAAGACCTAATTGAGAATTTGTTTGATACTCAGTTGGTCAAGCTCTGCAGCTCTCAAGACCTAATAATTTGCAATGGAGTAATGAAGTGGCCAAACTCCAACGAGATGACTTGTATTCATGGGATAGGTAGTAGTGTTGTAGATTATGTGATATTTGATATCCCCATTTCCAACCAAATATAAACTTTTGACCTTTTAAATGACCATGAGCCTGACTCTGATCATAAACCTTTAACCCTAAATATAAATGTTTCCATGCATAGGAGTGCTATTGAAGAGAATTATTATAATCAAAGGAATATGCTCTTTGAAAAAAGTAAAGTTGAAATTTTCTTAAAGCATTTAAATAGTAAATTAAATATCCTAACTTATAAGGACAACATTGAAGAACTCTATCATAACTTTACAACTACCCTTTCCACTTCTATTAACAAGTTCTCTTTCGAGGTGTCCTATAAAAAGAATAATAGAATGACCAACCATTGGTATGATAAAGAATGTAAAATTGCTAGGAAGCACATTAGGGATGCTTCTAATGAGTCCTTAAAAATCGATAAGATCAATACGAATAGAGCCCTAATTAAAAGGAAAAAAAGGCACTATATCAATAAAAGGCAAGAGAAACTTTCACAACTATATAAGATGGATCCTAATAAGTTTTGGTGCCAAATTCTAAACTGCAATAATAAAGAAATAATAGAATTCCCTTACGGGACTGGAATTACTACCTTAAAAGTATTTATGGGTTCCCTAATTCCAAAGACACCATTCCTATTGTCCCTACAAAGGAAGACATGTTTTCTTTAGATGACATAGAGTTCGGGGTTAAGCGGCTTACAAATGGGAAAGCTAAGGACATTGAAGGCTACCAAGATGAAAATTTTAAAATCGGATGGCCTATCCTTATCCCTCACATACACAAGCTCGTCAATTTAGTAGTCAAGCAGGGCTTCCATAAACCCTAGATGCAAAGCCTCATTGTTCCTATTTTTAAAATCGGGGATAAAAACATTCCCTCTAATTATAGGACCATTATGATTAGCCCGATTTTAGTGAAGATTTATGGAATTATTTTGGAAAAGAAGATTATCCTTTGGCTAGAAAGTCACGATAAAAGAGCTAAAGGATAGGTCGGGTTTAAGAGATATCATTCAACTGTGGACCATCTTGTTGCCTTTAGGATCATTCTAGAGGAGTAAAACCAATATTTTTTGTTGTTTTGTTGACTTTAGAAAATATTTTGACATGGTTCCTAGGAGAAACCTTTGGAATAGGTTGGAAGAGATAAAAGTGCCTCTCGAGTTTAGGGTTGTTGCAATAAGGATGTATGATAATGTTATTGTTGATTTTAAAAACACTGAGGGCTGGTCAAAAGAGATTAACTGCAATATCAGAGTCAAACAAGGTTGCCCCTTGTCCCCTATCATTTTTTGCATATACATTGACAGGTTAGAAGATTGCATGAAAAAATAAGGTTGTGTCGACCCTAATCTCATTGGTATATTCATCAATATTATTATTTATGTCGATGATATCGTTCTTATGGAAAGGAGTCCCTATGATCTTGAAAACTAACTAAGAATCCTCAAGTATTTTTTCTCCAATATGGGTATGACTGTTAATACTGATAAGACTAAGGTCTTGATTATTAAATCCAATAATATCCCTTATGACACCTTTGTATATGAAAACACCAACTTAGAGGAAGTGACATCATACAAATATCTTGGAATTGATATTCACCATAAGCTCAATTGGAATTATAACATTGAGAAAAGGATTATTGGGGGATGGAAATATTATTATGGGCTTTAAAACAATTGTAAATCAACTGATCTTTGGAGTTGGGATAAGAAGAATCTCCTCTTTGAGAATATTTGTATACCTGTTATTATTTATGGATGTGAAGTCTGGGGTTGTAGTATCTCTTGTGAATCCTGGAGAAAGATAGAGAAAATACAAAAGAATTTTATAACCTATAATCTCAAAATTAAAGGAAATACACCCTATCTCATCCTCCTCTTAGAAACAAGCCTCTCCCCCATTGAGAGCATGGCTATGACTAGATACCTAATGTATAAGAACACGTTAAACAACATGGAAGACAAGAGGCTTCCTAAAAATGCTTCAAAATCGAGTCATAACCACCATAGACGCAAGTGAGGAAATATGGAAGACACCATTTTGTAGAATAAAGATACTATTAAAAAAAAGGTCAAATCAAAATTTCAGGAGAAAATGTGGTGTGATAAGAGTTAGAGGAAAAAATAAAATTAAGGTATTATAAGGATGTAATCAACCCTAATCTAGAAGATCAAAGTTATCTATCTATTTTTCCAAGTGTAAATAAAAAATAAGCATTTCTAAGATAAGAACAAATTCTCATGAGCTCCATAGTGAAATTGGGCATTGGTCAATTCCTAAAATTCCATGGGATGAACGAGTGTGTCACCTTTGTGAGACTAAGAAGGTTGAATATGAAAAATACTTTCTCTTAGATTGTCCAGCCTATACCCATATTAGATCTCATTTTCAAAATATTTGTCACACTACCAACCTTCCTAACCTCTTAACTCAACAAAAGTATGGTGATCTTGGAACACTTCTCTTAATGCTTTTCGAGCACCGAAACAAAATTATAAAGAATTGCAAGTAATCACTTACCCTCTTAAGGTCCAATAGACCAATCTGGTCTCAGTGGACGTTAATCATCATCATCATCATCATTATATATTAATTATAACACAATAAAATATAATATAGTAAGTTATGTATTAATTTCATATTACATATAATATATAATAATAACAAAAAATATAATTAAAAAATGAATTAAACATGTATATCATAACAATTTTTTATTTTTGGGTAAGAAATAAATTTTACGGCTCCTAATAGCTAATTCAATCCTTAATATCGATTGCAAAAAAAATTAACATGTAACATACGATATTTTTATGTTTTTGTACATGTTTCTTGATTAAGTTTGACATTCATGCATCGTTTTAGTATAGTAAAAAAATGTTGAATTAGAGATTTTGAGACTTGTATTAATTATGGGAATATAAAAATATATGACCAAATTACAATTAAGAGGAAGTTAAAATATCACAAATGTTTTATAAATGCTAATTGAGCTTAAGATAACTATTTTTAATTATTCATTATGAACTTATGAACAAAAACAATATTCTCGAAATGAGGACAAATTCTCACATCGTACTTTCAAGTAAACTAGTTTGTAAAATTGTGATACAAAGTAAGGTGCAAGATTAATATAATTTACTTTTAACTTTCCCAAACTTTAATTAATAACATAAGGCATGTATTTACCCTTTTTTATAACTTATTTTATTTTCTTGGTTAATTTTGATATTCATGCATCCTTATAGTATAGTAAAACAATGTTGAATTAGAGATTTTGAGACTTGCATTAATTATGGGAATATAAAAACAATATGACCAAATTACAATTAAGAGGAAGTTAAAATATCACACATATTTTATAAATGTTAATTGAGATTATCATAACTATTTTTAATTGTTCATTATGAACATATGAACAAGGACAATATTCTCAAAATAAGGAGAAATTATCACATCGTACTTTCAAGTAAACTAGTTTGTAAAATTGTGTTACAAAGTAAGGTTGAATATTAATATAATTTACTTTTAACTTGCCCAAATTTTAATTAATAACATATAACATATATTTACCCTTATTTATAACTTATTTACTTTTCAATACCTCTTACCTACAAAAACATGATAAACTTGGTATTTTAGTTTGTAAAATTGCGATGCAAAGTAAGGTTGAAAATTAATGTAACTTAACATGGCCTAACATCAACATCAACATAAACATATAAATTAAGTACATCAACATCAAAAAAAAAATTATATATATATATATATATATATATATATATATATATATATATATATATTAACAGGTAACACAACTGCTATAATGTACATATCTGGTCAAAAATACAAGTAACTGTTATAACTAAATATCTATTCGTAGTCTCTCAGGCAAAGCATGTTGTGGAGGAATAGGTGATGCACTTTTCTCATCCAGGCAAGGTGAAGGAGGAGAAGGAGGAGGAGGTACTTAAGAAGAAGTGCAATCACCACCCTGATCAACATCACCACCTTGATCTGCAACATCACCACCTTGATCTACAACGTTACCACCCTAATCTACAACATCTCCATGAACACCTTCCCCTTGAACAACATAAGCACCCATAGAATGAGGAGGAGGTACTAAAGAAGAAGTGTCTCCATCAAATGGATGGGGATTAGGAGGAGGTACTAAAGTATAAGTGTCACCATCACCACCCTCATGATCATCATCACCACCATCATCATCATCGGTGTTGGACGACGCTCCATCCCTCATCCCTACCAATGAATTGGAAGATCGAACGATATGATGCATAAGAGACATCATATCACGTGACAAGTTCATCCAGATATGCAAGAGATCAGGGTCATCCCTGATGTCTCTCATCTGGACAGGGAAGACTCCCACGCTAACCAAAATTGCACTTAGTATGTCACACACTTCCATCTTATATTTGAGATCTTGCCTACGCCGCATGTCGGGTGGTATATACGGCTGAGGGCCCTGACCTGCCATGGTCTCAACCATCCCCTCATCTTCATTGGGTGGCAGGGGAGGAAGCATGTCCCCAAAAAATGTTCCAACATCTACAAAATTAACACAAGTTAATAATTAGTCAACAATTTCATTAAAATTTTTAATAAAATATGTTAAATAACATGCTAGAATAAAATTTATTCAATTAAGTAAGACAATAAAATGAAAGTAAAATATTAATTTAAATATTACCTTGATTATCTGGTGACTCATCCGCTATGAAGAGGATGTTGAGACATCCTCACCAATCCATCCCTGCATAAGGGAATGTCACCATCATGAAAACGTGATCTTCCTCATTGGATAATAGATCAAGTGCCTCCCTGGAAATACTAGATGCACCATATGGATTGCACAAGAGCACCGTCATAACAAATGTGCAACATTTTTTGTTTTACGCCATGGTGCCCCGTTGCATGCATACCAGGCCCGCGATCTTTTTTATCGCCGGTTTTTATTTTAACCATGTTTTCTTTCACGTGCATTAAGCGCACCGACGCTAACCCATGCATATAGTGCATCATTTATTTTTAAAAACATGTGATAGCGCCTCATATGGAACACACTATTGCATCACTAGGACAAATTTGGATCGTTATGCATTTTAAAAAAATGCATATTGTGAAGATGCATTTTGCGCCACAGTGTTGCAAGGGGACAATGACGCACCGATATGCATTTTGGAAGAAAAATGCAAGATGACGAACATGTTTGTTACATACCGGTGAACCCTTTTAGGGAGCACCGGTGCTTTGGATATGATTTTAAATGATGTGCACCAGTATTTATTAACACTGATGTGTTTATATATGGTGGCACACCAGTGCAGTATAGTCTTATAAATGCACCGTTAAAAAAATGTCCGCTAAAACATCCACATGTGCACCTCCGCTAGTGACCTTCGCTATAAATGGATTTTTGGTCTATTTTTATAGGGGCTTATGTAAAAACCTCCACTATAGGGTCTTTTCCTTGTAGTCAATATACCATGGATATTATTCCAATGCAAATTTAGAATCTTCACACTACAATGAAAACACCTTGTAGTGGAGGTTTTTATAGAACCTCCCCAAAAAAATTCTCCCTTCTCTATTTATAGCGGAGGTTGTTAGCAGAGGTGGATGACTGGAGGTTTTTGTAGAGGTTTTTCTCCCAGTTCTCTTGAAAGGAAAATACACACATTAAAATAATGCATTGGTGTTGATCTAGTAAGAGACATCTCTAGACGCTATAAGAAAAATAAAATACATAGCAACACTCCACTCTAAACAAAATGTGTCAGTGCATGTACACATGATTCCCTAGTGTATATAATTGTATAACACACTGAGTTAGGGTAAAATAACGATTTTTGGTGTTACACCTCATTCTATGCTTCCAACCTCTTAGACAAGTGCCACTGCTCACCCTCCTTCCAAGACTGCCCCATTTGTAGTTTTCCACAGTTGGTTCAATATCTCTATTGGTAGATTCCATACATTTCCAAATTTTGGAAAATGCCACAAATTTTCATTTATTCTCTATGGTGAAACCATGCCACTTCGAGAGAGAAGAGACCAGGTAAATTTTTTATTACATTGTTATTTGCATTTTCATTGAATTAAAAATTGAAATTGTCGTGAAATTTGGTCTTTTTTGGATTTTGTTTTTAATTCCACATGTTGTGTTTGAACACTTCCACTCGCTCCATAATTTGATGAATCCTATAAATTTACAAGAAGTAGCATGACCAGTGCATATATGACCTATAAACGCACTATTTCCATTCAAAGAATGACACCGCAAAACTATTGAAAATTAAACATATCATTGAGTATTTTTAGGATGCCCCATTACCAGTACGTTATAAAAAAACACACTATTAAAAAACATGTCAGTGCTCCATGACTAATGGAGCACCAATGCGTTCCATAAACCAATTTCACAACCTACTCTTGTCCACATAAAATTTATTCTAGAGGCATGTCAAATTCAATAAAATGCATCAATGTGATTTATAACACAACACCGAGAAAAATATATAACAATATAGCATAGTGGTACATCTTATGGGACGCCCCGATACTGGTGCTTCAATAAAAATGGAACCTCGATAGATTTTCTTTAACCAACCACGCTACCAAGTTTTCATCACAAAAAAATTAACCTAGTGGTGCGAGAAGGTACACATGACACGTCGTTATGCTGGGATTTTTGTCTGTGCTAAAATTTTACAGGTAGTTATGTCTCGAAGAGTTCACTGTCGTGTTGATATTATTCTTCATATTAGACATCATTCTAACATTTTCTGGGGTCAAATTCCTTAATATAAGACAACAAATTGGGGTTTTAATGTTTTTACGGGAATGTTTAAATTAGCAATTATTAGTTATCTCTTAGTTATGCACCTAATAAGAAAATAAAGTTGACAAATAATGTCACTCTAGATAGATTTTAGTTATTGGGAAGTTTTAGAGTCATGGAAGAATTTTCTAAAATTAGTTGTTTTCAAAAATCTCAGATAATCGTTATAAGGGGTTGAACTTCCATTGTAATAGTTATGATGGAGAAGGAATAAAAGAGTTTTATTTTCCATTCTCGTGTGTTTGCATGTTTTTTATATCTTGTGAATGAATCAGATTTTATTGGCTACATCATCTCGTATAAGAGAAAGAAGGTAGATGGGAGAGGAAGAGGAAGAGTAGGTATTGCTTAGATGTGTAGAGATATGCCAAACCTCCAAAGGCAAGTAGTAGATCTTACAAACATGTTGTCTAAACAGAGAATAATACAAAGATAAGTTTCTGATGAGGAGGAAGACTAAGGAGATGTATATAAACATATATAACATGAAGAAGAACAATTAAAGCGCATGAATTTTGAAGAAAGGATGCTCAAGTCACTAGACGGGAGAAATAATGGGATCAAAATGGAAGTTTCTAAATATGTAGGGAGTCTTAAACCAGATGATTTAAATATTGGTTGAACGCCATGGAAACTATTTTTGAATGGAAGCCTATGATCGAGGAAAAGAAGGTGAAATTTGCATGCACCAATTTGAAGGGTCACGCCATTATATGGTGGGATCATATGTAGAAAGACAAAAAAAAAGGAAAATACAAAATTAGGACCTGGCATAATATGGAAAATAAATTGCGAGAAAAAAATCTTTCTTTGGACTATTCCCAAAGCCTTTTTCATAGATTTCATAAATTGAAGCAAAACCTATCCACCTAGAGGACATAACAAGCGATTTTGATCAATTGTCCATTTGCATGACCAGGAAATGATGAGCAATTGGTTGCAAGGTATGTGAATTATTAAAAAAAATTATTCAAGATGAACTGAGCATGCATAGGGTTCACAGTGTGTAAGAGGAATACCAATTAACCTTAAAGACTGAGGAAAAACAAAGCCAACAATTTTCCCAAAGGAATAGAGGAGAAAGGAGGGGTACATCATTTGCCTCACAGGATGGTTTTAACTATGGCAGAGGCGAATCCTCCCAAGGAGCTATGAAAGTAGAAGATACTAGAAAAGGTAACCTAAATCAACCATGAGGAAGAGGGTTTCAGAGGGGTATAGGTTACGGTGGTAGAAGAGGAGGACCTTATGTGTGTTTTAGGTGTGGTGTAGAGGGTCACTGAGCATTTGAATGCCAAATTTATAACATGCAAGAGCCGAATAAAGGACAACAACCTAGTTTAAACTTGGTCCAAGATGAGAATGAATAAGGAGGAGCTGAATCTGATGTCCCTCTCGATATGGGGGATAATCTAGATACAAAGGTCAATGGTGATTCTCGAAAAAAAAGCAAAGGAAGAGTAGCCAAAATGAAGAGTCTTGGCTTTTGAATTTTTTTTTTCGAATGAGATGCACTTTTGGGGAAAGGTATGTCAATTTATTGTTGGTAGTGGCAGTTGTGAGAATATGGTTTCCAAAAAGATGGTGGATAAGTTGAAATTAGTCTATGAAACACATCCCCATCCTTACCAAATTGCATTGGTCAAAAAAGGGAATGAAGTCGCCATTAATAAAATATGTTTGTTCAAGTTTTCCATCAGTAATAATTTTAAATATGAAGTCCAGTGTGATGTCATTTTGATGGATGCATGTCATCTGTTATTTTGAAGGCCTTGGAAATATGTCAGAAAAGTCATCCATAATGGAGAAAATAATACCTACACCTTTTGAAAGGATGGATCGAAAGTCATCTTATTTCAACTTAAGCATGAGGGGAAATATGAGAATGTGTTGTCTGAAAGACATCTTGTTAAGGAAATTAATTCAATGGGATTCTACTATGCATTAATAGTGAAAAAATGAGCCAGGAAGGCATATCAATCCCTATTTAAGTGGGCACGATACTAAAAGAATATGTTGATGCTATCCCTAATGAACTACATGATGTTATTCCACCAAAGAGGGATATTCAAAATCACATTGATCTAATCCCGGGATCATATTTTCCTAATTAGGCCCCTTATAGGATGAGTCCTACACAACATGCAGAGCTCAACCGAAAAGTGACATAACTTATAAAGAAATGCGTGGGAAGAGAAAGCATGAGTCCTAGTGTTGTACCGACTTTGTTGACTCCCAAAAAGGATAATATGTGGAGGATGTTCACAGATAGTAGATAAATCAATAAAATTACCATCAAATATATGTTTCCTATACCTCACTTAGACGACATGATGTATGTGCTATCCAAGGATAAATATGTTAGTAAAATTGGATACCAGCAGATCCAGATTCACGAGGGGGATGAATGGAAAACTACCTTCAAGACAAGGGATGGACTATATGAATGGATGGTGATGCCATTCGGGTTGTGCAATGCACCTAGTAATTTCATGTGGTTGATAAATATTGTTATTTGACCTTATATTGGTAATTTTGTTGTCGTTTATGTTGATGACATCCTAGTTTTCAGTAACAACAAAGAATAACACTTGCAACATTTAAAAATTATATTGGATGTGTTGAGAAAACATTAGTTTTATGCAAACCTGAAGAAATGTAGGTTCTTTCAAGCAATTTCAGTATTTCTGGGTTTTTTCATCTCAGTGGAAGGAGTCAAGATGCATTCAGAGAATTTTAGAGCAATTTTGTAGTGATTTGGTCCCATGAGCATAACATAGGTAAGACGTTTTCATGGGCTCGCCACCTTTTACCGAAAATTTATTCTAAATTTTAGCAGTATTGTAGAACCCATAACAAATTGCACCAAAGGAAATACATTCATGTGGACCAATGAAGATAAGGAAAGTTTTAATTTTCTAACGAAGAAGGTAACTAAGGCACCTATATTAGCCTTGTTGTTCTTGATATTAAACTTAAGGCTCAAAGAGTAATGTTAGGCATCAGGAAAGTTTAAAGAGAATGTTTTAAGAGAGTGTTTTTTTTACCTTTAGTTATATAAGAAAAAATCATTAAATGAAATTAATAATAGGATAGTACAAAGGTCGTATTTCATTGTTTGAGTCACAATTATGATATCAAATGGTGTGGTAGAAACTTACAAATTTTTTAAACAAATCGAGGCATCACTGGTAGATGGGTCTCTCCTTGTTTGCAGTAGAAGAAAGTAAAGAATGCACCCTTGAATAGGATATGAGATGAAATAATTCAAATATCTTACAGGTCTTGTATTACTTATAGTAAATACAGAGGAAAAAATGTTTACTTAACGAATTATTGATATAATGTGATTACAGTATTTGTGATACTAAATTGCAATCAATCACTTATCAAAGAATTACATAAGAAAATTTGGAGATGTGGAAATACAGAAGAATCACATAACTCAAACTAAATAGAATTTGGAATCTTTGTCTGCACTTGTATTAATACTAAAAAAGGAGAGTTTTCTCTATTACATCCGGAAAGAAGAAGCCTTGAATAGATCTTGAATCAGTGTATTTATACAAAAACTGTCACAACTCAAACAGTTGGACTTCTCATAATAAAAATAACATATATTTGAATAAGACAACAGAATGTAAAATCTAATGAGCTCCATTGGCGTTCTCCTCTATTTTTTCATCTATTGGCAAAAACATTTCTTTTCCTTATTCCTTTAGCTTGGACATAATTATCGTTTGGTCTTCTTAATAATTCGACATAATTTCCTAGCCGTTTTAGTTTTGTTTCCATCTGTCCCTCTAGCTATGTTCAGTAATGAAATAACATTTTTTTACTTGCTCCCAAATGTGCTTTATTTTCCATGTTCAATGCATTGGCTGCATCTACCTAAAAATCCCACCACCAACCTTGATGGCTCAATTATTTCATTTACCTTGAAAGTTAATAACTTCCTCTCTACTTGTGGAAGCTTTTCTTGGATCCTTTTCACATCTTGAGCTAAGTCTTGGAACTATGAACTTGGGTTCACTAGCCATTTATTTATTTTAAGAAGATCAATCTGGCTCATTTCCTAAATGGATGCCATAGTTTCCTCTTTGCTCTTTCTAGAGTTCTGCTGGTTGATTTCAATATCGATTTTCCTCAGGGCCTCTGCGATACTACTTCCCTCAAAATCAATTAGCCTCTTATATAATGATGATAAATCTTCTTGGAAAGTGTCCTTTACCTCCCTGGATAATATCTTTCTCTCTACCAAATTTGTTTCCCACACCTTCATGGCCATATCACCTCTTATTTGTTCAGAAGAAGAAAGCCGAGGAAAATCAAGGACACTATCTTTATGTGCCAATATGATGGCTTCTTGAAACCTAGCTCAAGCTGAGAGAGCTTATTTTTCCTTAATATATATATATATATATATATATATATATCATTCAGAGCAAGGTCTATGGCCTTGTAGCACTTTCAGATGGCATCAACTTTCATAAAAAGATCTTGCTAGTCCATTTCCAGTTTTTTGTTTATTTCCAGTGCTTGAGTCTGGAAGGCTGAGATATCTATTGATGTACCTTCGGTTAGGTATAATTTATCCTACAATTTCCCTATCAATTCATCATGTTGAGTGACCAATCCTCGGTCGATCTGTGAATTTTGATGGAGCTCCTCAAGGTTAGTCTACAGCTGTTGGATTTGTTGTTGATCGTGAACTCTAATTTTCTCTAAATCATGACTCATCTGATCCCTTATAGTTCATTACTTGGCCAACATTTGAATTTTCAAGTTCTCCACCAGTAGGCACTTATGTCTCATTTTCTCGGCCAAATTGTCCATAGACCATTGATTGGTCGTGGAAAAAGAACCTAATGAACCTGCAACGTTTTTTGTGAATCATGGAGAATCTTAATTAATTCCATCATATACCATTATCTATATTTTATTTATCACTCCATCTTTCTGGTGTGATTCCTTTTTCACGATGGCCTTCCATTTTGTGCTAAAACGAAATTTGAAGGAGGCATTTCTTCAGGCGAGATGGCGGCAAGATCATTCACGAAAACAATTTTGAGATTAGGGGTCCCGAAGATGGATTCCAGAGGTGTCAATGATGTAATGGGAGTGAAAATATCCATAGACTGTTGTTATTCTACTATATTTGAGGTTCCAGTAGGGGTATTTGGTGAAGAGGGAGGTGCAATTTTCCCTTGTTTTAGGTAAGCTTTGAGTTGAGCTAGTGCCTTGGGGCTTAGTTGTTCCAATAATGAGGCTTATAATTCTTGTGTCAAAACCTCAGAGCTCTTCGGGGTTTCCTCAACTTTTTTTTTACCAGAGGGCCATGGTTCAAAACTTGTAGGCATAGATTCTTGTGCAGGAGGAGCGGCTATAGGCTCTCCTTGTAATACCTTTGGCAGATTGTTTCCCCTGTTCCTTTGGAAAGTGAGGAAACCGGCTTGTTGATCTGGGGGTAGGGTTTGGAATCTATCATGTACCTCTTCATAAGCCCTGAATCCCATGAATATTTCATCATACAGGTAGTTTTTGTGCACATATCTTTTCATGTTGAATTGGGCCATGTGGTTTTCCACGATCTTGTGTGGCTCATTCCTTTTGAATTAAATGTCAACCAATTTAACACCTTCCAGATCCGCAAGCTCCATTTTGGAGTGATCGAAATCTAGTAATGAAAACATGTTGATCTGGATAGGGAAAGTCGACCATACCTTCTTCTGTGCTTCCTTCAACTCATTGTTGATGCCTCCCATTACTGTCTGGTAGGCTACTTCTCTACATACCAATCGGTCTAGTAAAAATCATGGGAGAGCATGGGGAGGAAATGAGCATATGAAAACCTTGATATAAGAGAAGTTATCTTCAATAAACCAATCTTCTAGCTTACCCAGGTTTCCCATAATCCTGTCTGAAATTCGAAGAGGTGGGTGACCATATAGGGATATATGAGCATGAACCACTACATTGTGACAGATTTTGTAAAAGAAATGTTTGTCTTGTTCCTCCCACAACTTGGAATGGTATAAGTCAATAGGATCTACACTGGTTGGGGTCCAACTCCAATTCATCAATGGAAAAGGTGTCATGAAACAAATGGCACTCATGAATTATGCAGACATATAGAAAGGGGTGGGTTTCCCCTTTGATTTCACTATTTTCTATTCTGTAATTCCTTTGGCCAAGTTATCTGACAACATTTTTTCCCCACTAAAAGTGTATCCCTCGGCCACCTCGGGCATGATAGATTCCCATTCCACCAGGAAATGAGTAGGGCTCTTCTTTCCAAACAATCTATAGAGCATCATGGCTACATAAATCAGGTGATCATCCAACAACGTTGTGGCACACATACCATGAGCGTCAGCCCTGAATATCTCTGGGTTCCCCCACCAAGACCTGATTATATCAGGATAACTATTTTTGTATTGGATGATTTCATTTTGCTTGAAATCCAAAATAAATGCAACATTGTAATTATATTTAGGATTGGGATATAGCTTATACATTACCTGGAGGTGTTCCGGTCAGAAAGAACCAACGACAATCTTTTGATGATTGGTGATGCTCCTAGTTTGGATGTCGATGTTTTCCAAGGCCCAACTTATCATGTTGTTATACAACATGAGTCTCGACTATGCAACTATCTTGTGTAGCTCTGACTGGGCTATATGTTTGATTTTAGCTGCATAAGTATCGTTTTGTTCATCACCGAAATCCTCTAGATGGTTTATGATTTTTTATTCCACAACCTCGAAGACCTGCATCCAAGATTTAACTATGTCTATGGTTTGCAGCATGGTGTCTGACAAAAAGTCCACATTTGGATTTGAATCCTCGCCATTCGGATCAGGAGTTTTCATCATTTTTCATGGTTCCATGATCTCTAAGAAATTGTGTGAAGTTACCTGTTGCAGAGAAAATCCGTGAGCTTTTCAAACTAATAAAATCTTGCTAATTGTAGAAGGTGAAAATGAATTTGAAATCCAAGTGATTCTATTCAAATCAAATACATTGATTTTCATATAACTTAATAGACAAAAACTTTGTTAACTTTAATGGAAATTTCTACTTGGCGATTCGTAATCCACGTTTGAATCATTACCATTAATTCGTCATAAATTCCATCAATATCCGGCGGTTCACATTCGGGAATTTTACATGAGACAGAGTTGGAATTTCCCGAATCCGGAATCCACGAAAGGTTAATCCCTGGATAATCACTTTCAAAATCTTAATTAATCATGTTTAAAATTGTGTGTCAATTTCAAGTGTTTCGGGAGTTCGGACTTCGGGGACTTTAAATGTAGCTCGACAGGAAATTCCCAAAACCTGAAACTGTGAAATGATTTATTGTCTGGTAAAGGTCTTAATTAATCATTTTAAATTTAAGTTCTTCAGAAATTTGGACTTCAAAGATTTTAGGATACAATACAGGGTAAGCGTCCGAACCCCGAAGTGAGAAGTCATTAATTATCTCTTGATCATGATTAACTTATTTAATTAACATTTAATACTTCAACATTTTGATATTTTGGTGATCCGTGAATTCATTCTTTGTTAAACTCATCTCCCATAGTGATGTGTTATGGATCATCTCCCATAGTGATGTGTTATGGATGACATCATTCTGGATGAAGTGTCGAGAAAATGGAGGTGTTGCATGTTACTTGGAATTGTATGAAACTTCCAACGAAAATGTCAGAAATGGGTGCCACGTTTCAACTTAGAGAAGACTTAAAATATACATGTGTCCTATGACTTGCATCTTTAAATTTTTTAGGAAAAATTGAGAGTATACGCCTTCAGGTTTCGGGGTTTCAAATTTTTTGGCGTTAAGACTTATCGAAACGCCCGAAGCACGAAGCTCTGAAGCGACCTTTAAGTGATTTACCTCTTTAAAAATTAGGCGGCTCCAAAACTATGGAGGTATTAGGATCGTTCGATCAAACGAAACAACTTCATCGACGACGAATATCACACACACCTTATTACTGATTAACCAGAAATGAATTTGATTTAAAATTCGAAAGTTATTTTCTAAGTTACAATTTTGGGAAAGATTATATTTTCATGAGGTGAAGAATATAAAGCTCAAAAGTTCAGAATTGTATGTGTTCCAACATAGGCTCCATCTAGGGATCGCGTCTCCCTGTGAGACACGGAAGAACAGTAGACTAAGTGCCTTTATTGGGTAAATGGAGTCATTATTTCATTTATGGGAAACACTTTTAGGGATGAATCATACAAAGAAAAATTGAACTTCAACCAAATCTCAAAAAACCTTCAAAACATCCTTAACTATCCATCTCAAGTTAGGCTATTTAAAATTTCCCTTTCCTGAAACTGAGTTTGGATTTTCTTAAGATAATCAAAACAACTTTAACCGAAATATCAGACATCTTTCGGCTTCCTTCACGTCAAGGTTAAGTAGATGTGATTATTTATTTAGGGAATCCATCGTCGGTTCTGAATGTAAATATTATCGAAAAGATAATTAGAAGTTGGAGTATGTTTTGTAGATATGTATGACATCCATACAAATATCATAGATATTGCTTCACTGCCAATGAGCCTGTTCAGTACCCTGGTGAAGTTATCTACTTCACCCATTGAATTTCCTTTCACCACTTCAATTAACGCTTTTTCATTTTGTTGAGATGAGGAAAATCATTACATGAATTTCCTTTCATCATCTCTTTTGGATAAAATGGGGGCAATCGAATTTCTAATTTCCTTTCACCATTTGTCTTGGACTAGATGGGGGCAATCAAATTATGAATTTCCTTTCACCATATGTCTTATATTTTAATATTTTTGAAGTGGGGGAAATCAATTTGTATGTATCATACAAGGGATGATATCTGCTCAAAATTTAACAATGAAGGTCTGTCAACAATTTTTTATCGTACTCTGAACTAATTTTCTCCCGATCTTCAATACACCTTTGCCTATACGGAAGATTTTATAGGGATTTTGAATTTCAGAGATCAACCTTGAGAAAATTAATCATTTTAAAACCATATAGAAGAGCTAAAGTGATCCAGATTATTTTCGGCACGAAATGAGAGCGGAGATATATAAAGAAATGCACAGAGATATCGTGTATATCCAGTAATATAACAGAAATATATCAGAGATGCAACCATAAACACAAAGATACAGTAATACACGATTTCTATTAATGAAAGAAATGTATAGAGACTGTAAAAATACAGAGTGAAAGACTCG
>ML777289.1:360797-389267 GCA_009831015.1 Picea engelmannii | reverse complement strand
AGGCCATTAAACCTCCTAGTCTCCTATATATACCAAGGAGACATTTTCATTTGGAATCATCTTGGACTTGAATATTTAAGTGGGGTAAAAGGAGGTTGCCCCCTCGAAGAGGCTTATTATCTGATATTATCTCTTTTTCAAGGTGTTGAGTACTTTTCTAGAGGGTTTTGTATGCTAAATTGATGTTTGGTTCTTAACAGAGAGATGGTTGAACTTTTTGTGTTTACCTGCATCTTCTTTTCTAACATCCCACTTTAAAACTATATCTCCAGGAAGAAAATCCTTGTCTTTAGACTTTTTATAAAAAAGGTCCTTCATATTATCTTGGTACTTTTGAAGTTTGTCATCTACTTCGGCCATATTTTGTTGAACTTCGATTATTTGATTTATCCTTCTTGTAACTTCATTTGCGTCTTTCCAGAGTTTCATCACAGGAAGAGCGATATTGATAGGAAGGATGACGTCAGTACCATAAACCATTTGAAAATGGGACATACCTATTGATTTCTTGGTGTCGATTTGATTCGCCCATAAGGCCTATTTCAAGTGAACGTGCCAAACCTTCTTATTTTTTGTCAACACTTTTTTTATTATAGTCATTGGGATCTTGTTGGATGATTTGACCAACCCATTCCCCTTAGGAAAATAGGTTGTAGAATATCCTAACACAATGTTGTATTTTTGGCATAAATTGACCATTTCCATAGATTTGAAATCTTGGGCATTGTTAGTGACTATTTTTTTAGGACAACCAAATCTTGATAGGATGTTTACTTCCAAGAGGTTTATTACCACTGAATCCATAACATTCTGAGTTGGAATGGCTTTGACTGACTTCATGAAGTAATCGATAATGGTTAAAATCCATTTATGTTGGGCGTTTGAATGTGTATGGATTTATCCAATGAAATATAGACCCCATTGTTGAAAGGGAGCTTCTTCTTGGACCAGGATTAAAGGTAGTGCAAGGATGCTTTTCTTAAAAGAGAATAGTTGGAAAGAGTTGCAGGCTTTGACCTTGGCATTCACGTCAGTAAATAACTTTGTCCAATAATATCCAGCTCTTCAAATCTTGTAGTTCGTTTCCCTCCAGGCGTGGTGTCCTCCACATACTCCTTCATGAAATTCATTTATGACACTTTCTATTTTAGGTTTTGTTAAGAAACATAACAAGAAACCTAGAGGATCCTTCTAATACAATTCGTTGTCAATAATACAATATTTAACTGTGTGTATCTTCAAAGTTCCCACTTTGGATGTAGTCATGCCTTTCGAGCATTGAAGGGTAAGGAGGTATGAAACAATATCACAATACCAAACATAGAAAGAAAACTTATCTTCAATATGAATTGTAGGTGTATGATCATCAAGCTCCTCTATATCTGGGATATATCCATGCGATTCTAGGTGATTTATCCTAAGCGCCCTAAAATTCAATTCGGCTAACAGTTTCGCTAGGCCTTGACCTTTGACCAGTTTGGTCGGCATTAATTCTAAATCAAAATCCTGAATTTTAGCTAACCACCGACCTATCTTTCCATCATTGTTCAGTTTAACTAAGATGTCTTTGACAATACTCATTGGCACATAAGCAATTGTTTTGGAATGCAACACATATGTCCTGAAAGATTTGAGAGATTTCACCATTGCCTATGCTTTGAAAAAGGATATCAGCTGCTCGAAACCTTCTTCATTAAAAATATTTATGTGGTTGGGGTTTTCATGATTTATTGGAATGGCCACAATATTGTCAATAGGCTGTCGACATTTTGGATCCAAATCAGGATCCATCTTCAGGACATTGAGCATGGGTTCAAATGATGAGAAGAACTGGTTTTAAATACTAGAGTTGAGGTGAAATATAGGTGTCGGCTAGGTTATTTGGTAAAATTGTTTATTATTCTGATTAAGTTTTATTAGGGTTATTTTTTATTTTTTTTAGTGTGATTAATTATTTTGCAGGAGCACCGTTGCAATAGTATGTTTAGAAGCGAAAGAGAAGATCAAGAATTCCTTAGTGTAGTCTGCACTGGATAAAATTGATGCTTCGCTTATAGCTTTCATGAATCACTTGAATGATTCTTTAGCTTCAAAGGTCTATTTCACTTCATTGTCTTTCTTCAATATATCTGTAATCAATTTAATTATTTCAGCAAAATTCAGAATGAATCTTCTCAAAAAGTTGATCTTTTCTAAATAAGATTGAAATTATTTTATGTTCCTAGGAATTTTAATCGTGTCTATAGACACAACTCATTTAGGGTCGAACTTTATTCCTTATTTTGAATGTATATGACCCAAGATATTACCTTCTTGCATAGCGAAATGTGATTTCTTAGGATTAAGAGACAAACAAAACTTTCTGCTTTTTTGAAGGTCTGCCTGAGGTGTAGCAGGTGTTATGCATCAGAGTTAGAAAAAACCGTCAAATCATCAAGATAAATAAAAATGAGTTTGTCTTTCTCACCGATGAATGTGATGTGCATCGCTCTCTAGAAATTATCCCCTGCATTCATCAAACCAAATGGCATTTTATCGTACATGAAATTTCCCCACGGAGTGGTAAATGCAGTCTTTTATTTATCATCTTCATGGACAACAATTTGATTGTATCCGAAAAAACCATCAATCATGGACATTTTGTTAGTTGCAACTACGTTTTATAGAACATGATCCATTTTTGGTAGTGGGTAGTTGTCTTTGAGGGATGACTGATTTAAGTTACTGAAATCTACACAGAGCCTTATTTCTCCATTTTTCTTTCTCACGGGTACCAAATTTTCTACCCATTCAGAATATCTAAGTGGAACGATAATCTTCGCATCAAGAAGCTTCTTGACTTCCATTTCTATCACTGGCAAGAGAATAGTATTTATTTGTCCGAGTTTCTTCTTGAAAGGTTTGATGCCATGTTTCAAAGGAATCTTGTGTTCCATGACAGAGGTATCAGAAGTTTTTAGATCATCATAGGACCACACAAAAACATCTTTATATTTCCTAAGCAACTTGGCGTACTTATTCTTCATTTGGGATGGAAGGTATTTATATATCTTGACCAATTTAGGATTTTCCATAGTTCCTATATTACAGTCTACAACCTCTTTGGGTTGAGGTCGTAAGGTATATTTTAAAGGTATGTCATCATGGTCAAATAATCCCCTTAAGGATATCAGACCTCTGGGGATATGATTTTTCTTAAGCACGAGAATGCAGTGATTTGTGATCTTATCCTGAAACTTTTTAGGGTCTTCACCTTCCTGCATGACCCAGATAGTACCGTTCTGGTTTTCCTGATCTATGTGAGTCTCAGAGAACTCATCGACCATTTCAAGGAACTGTTAAATTTGTTTGTCATCTTCAAAGACTTGCCAGTGCTGAAAATTGTTTGGGATCGAAGGTTTGTGTCTCATTTCAATATGATATTTCAGTTTCAGGACAGTATGTGGTACAAAGGTCCTTGTAGATTTGGCTAAAGAGTTTTCTTTTTGATTCTCCATTCTGGGAATAGAGTGAATATTAAAGGATGAGAAGAAATTCTCTATCAAATCCCAGGCACAATTTTTTTATGACCTCGGCCTTGGATGCTTAGATTGATATTGTTTCTTTATTTGTTTCAAAATAAGATCTGCATCACCATAAACTATTAGATGTTCAATTTTTAACTTTCTGGCAGCCTCTAATCCTAAGACTAGAGCTTCATACTCACAGACATTATTCGTACAATCAATATCCCACTGTAATATATATGAAAAGGGGATAACATACTCATCTCCTGGCACTACAAATAGCACTCCATCCCCTGCTCCTTCACAGGAAGAAGCACCATCAAAAAATATTTTCCATACTTCTTCTCTACTATTTACACTTTTCTTTGTTTTTTCCACTTTTTTGTTTTCTTCTTCTGTACATTCTTCGAAATCATCATCTATAGATAATATACAATTTCCTAAGTCTTGATCAACAACACAGATAGGGTAATTATTAGGGTTTTGGAGGCCACTTATAGTATACGCCAGTCTAGTCCTTATGTACAGTCAAGTGAATTGTCCACCAAAAATAGGGATCATAGCGTAAGTCATGTCAATCTGAAGTGATCCTCCTAATTTGGGGCCCCAAGACCTAGATAGAAGCATGTCGTACTTGGAAGGGATGTCGACAACAACTACATCCATAAGGATACTTTTTATGGGGATCTGTGCAAGATTTACTACCAAATCTTTGATCATGCCAAGACACTTAACTTTCCTGGAATCAAACGAGTACAAGTCTTGATAAGGTCCAGTAATTTTGAGGCCTAATTTATCCATGATAAATTTAGGCATTAAATTATGAGACACCCCATAATCTAACATGCAGTTGTGGAGTAAATGGTCGTGCACAGTTAGTGTAATATAAAATGGAGCAACATAATCCTTAGTGTTTTCGATGTGTGGCCCAAACATGATCATAGGTATTTCATCATGCATATTAATAACATCTGCATGAGATTCAACATCAGAAAAATTTATCACTTTAGCAATTTTCTTTTTATAAATGAGATTTTTTGCAAGCTCAACTAGAGGCATGGGGATTTTAATTTTATTAAGTTTGTTTTCTAAATTGAAACCTTCGATTGTTTTTTCGATTTCTCTGGTTGAAACTTTTGCTTCTGTATTTTCTGGTCTATTAGTTTGCATTGCTCTTATTTAAAATGGATTGTACAAGCAGCTCGTGTTTCAGTTGGCGGTTTAGGAACTACTGCCTCATTCGTTTTATTTTGTGACAAAATATTTTTCGATGGAACATTCATAGGATTTTTATCTCTGGGCCTCGGATCATACTTTTGTTGGAGTTCAACCACTATTGAGTCGGTGAGTCCTTGATAGGCAGATTCTCCTAGATTTTTAATACTTTCTTCATTATTAAACAAGGATTCTAGGTCTAAAGATTTTTCATAGTCCTGTCTTGTTAAATGTGGCTTGAGATCATCGTCACTAAGGTTTTTCAGGTCTTCTTCTAACTCCTCATAATTTTTCATATCATCCCTCTGCATAAAGTTTTCAGTTTTAAACGGGGATTGGATCTTTTGATCTTCATTTTTTATTTTTCTTTGTTGTATTTGAGGGTTAGGGTTTCTCTTGAACTGATTCCTAACGTAAGTATCAGGTTTGTCTTGATCTAATTCCATCCCGGATATCTTGTTTGATAATTATTTAATTATCTTGGCCATCTTATCCATTTTCTCTTTTGCGGACTTCCTAGACCCATATGGTCCTACTTGTTCTTTGAAACGCCTAGGTTATTTGGTTCCCATATCGACCTTAGCTTTTAATTTCTCGTATGCCATCATATTAGATTCAATTTCTATGACATCATTATGCATTCCTGGTAGAGTGGCAGATCTTCTTTCTCTTAAGAGGAGAGAAAAGTCATGATCAAAGGCCCTTGCAAAAGTTACCTTTGCAGCAGGTTGAGAAGGTTTGACTTCAGCTGGGATTTTGTTATACAATTTGTTGAACCTATGAATAAATTCAAGAACTGATTCATAATTATTTTTTCTTAAATCCCCGAATTCAGTCAAATAATAGAGATGGTCCTTCTTCTCTCCCCACTGTCTTAGGAAGGCATTTTCTCAATCATCATATGACCGTATGGAAAATACCATGAATCCTTGGAACCAAGTTCTCACTTTTCCTTCAAAGGTTTGTACTAACAACCTTGAGTATACATATTCATGTTCGATGCCAAGGATATCAATAAACAGGTCGAAAAAGGATATGTGTTCGGTTGCGATTAAATATCCTTCTCCCATGAATTTTGGTAGATTTTTCATATAATTTTCGGGCAAATCATGAAGGGCGGAAGGGAGGACCAAGGTAGCATATATGGCATCTACCTTGGAAAATATTCTAGGAGGTGGATCTTTTCCTTGACCATGTCCACCTGCTCCTCCACCTCAGCGCCACCTCGTCCAGCAACAACCATTGGAAGTCTAGGAGACAGACTTTGGGAACTAAATAGGGGATTTTCAAAAACTTCGAGGGACCGAAGTGGTGATCTTTCGACTACTTCGGGATGTGGAGAAGGAAGTTCCAGAAAAAGGTCGTTAGGAGAAGAAAAATCTAGAAGAGGAGGAAAAGGGAAATGTGTAATGGTTTCCTCAGACTTACAAGATGTATATATAGGAGAACCGATAGGGGATGAATCAGGGTATAAAATATATTTTTCAAAGTTTCGGGAAACTTAAACCTTTACTTCGGGCAAGGGTGGAAACATCACGGTATCAATGATAGCAGGTATAGAGAGGGAGTTTTTGTTCTGGCTGGTAGGAGTATCACTCAATCTAATATCAACTTTTATCTCGGGAACAATTACCTCCAGATTCTCAAGCTTAGCCTTGGGTTTACTAGTTGATGCCTCTACAAAGGGTACTTGTTTAAAAATCTCTTTAGGGGTTAGTTCTTCAATATGCAACTTATAAACTTACGTAACTTTGGGTTGATATAATTTACTTGCTGATGAAGCAGTCGATTTGAGGTATCCCTTTGGTTTCAACAACCTTTCGGGATATGACCCTAGTGTAGTCTGCTTATCGTCTGGATTTTTTTTGGTATTCTTTGGACTGAATGCCAGTTTTGTCTATGGTTTAGTCGCCAAGTGAAATATAAAAATAATCCTTACATATGTATTCAATATTTTTTCACCATCAAATATATAAATTTACCTTGTCATTTTCCTAGGGAAAATAACTTCATTTCTTCATCCTGGGAAATGACGCCAAAAAGATGTTGTTCCTGATATTAAACTTAAGTCTCAAACAGTAATGTCAGTAATTAGGATAGTTTAAAGAAAATGTTTTAAGAGAGTTATTTTTTTACCTTTAGTTATATAAGAAAAAATCCTTAAATGAAATTAATAATGGTACAATACAGAGGCCTTATTTTGCTGTCTGAGTCACAATTATGATATCAAATGGTGTGGGAGAAACTTACAAAACCATTAAACAAATCTAGGCATCAATGGAATATGAGTCTCACCTTTTTTGCAGTAGAAGAAAGTAAATAATGCACCCTTGAACAGGATATGAGATGTAGTAATTCAAATAGCTTACAGGTCTTGTATTACTAACAGTAAATACAGAGGAAAAACTGCTTACTTAACGAATTACTAATATAATGTGATTACAGTAGTTATGATACTAAATTGCAATCAATCGCTTATCAAGGAATTACATAATAAAATTTGGAGATGTGGAAATACAGAAGAAGCACATAACTCAAACTGAACAAAATTTGGAATCTCTGTCTACACTTGTATTAATACTAAAAAATGAAAATTTTCTCTATTACATATGGAAAGAAGTAGCCTTGAATAGATCTTGAATTTATGTATTTATGCAAAAATTGTCACAACTCAAATGGTTGGACTTCTCATAATAAAAATAGCATATATTTGAATAATACAACAGAATGTAAAATCTAATGAGATCTGTTGGTGTTCTCCTCTGTCTCTTCGTATGCTGGCAGAAACATTTCTTTTCCTTATTCCTTTAGCCTAGACATAGTTTTCGTTTGGTCTTATTAATAATTCGACATACTATCCTTGTCGTTTTAGTTTTGTTTCCATCTGTCCCTCCATCTATGTCCAATAATGCAATAACATTTTTTTACTTTCTCCCAACTGTGCTTGCTTCTCCATGTTCGACATTTTGGTTGCATCTATCTAAAAATCCCACCACCAACTTTGATGGCTCAATTGTTTCAATTACCTTGAAACTGAATAACTTCCTCTCTACCTGAGGCATCTTTTCTTGGATCCATTTCACCTCTTGAGCTAATCCCTAGAATTGTGAACTTGGGTTCACTAGCCATTTATTTATTTTAAGAAGACCAATTTAGCTCATTTCCTAAATGGCTTCCATCATTTCCTCTTTGCTCTTTCTAGAGTTCTGTTGGTTCATTTCGATATCAATTTTCCCTAGGGCCTCTGCGATACTACTTCCCTAAAAGTCAATTAGTCTCTTGTCTAATGATGATAACACTTCTTGGAAAGCGTCCTTTACCTCCCTAGCTAATATCTTTCTCTCTGCCAAATTCATTTCCCACACCTTCAGGGCCATATCACTGCTTATTTGTTTAGAAGGAGAAAGCAAAGGAAAATCAGAGACATTATCTTTATGTTCCAATATGATGTCATTTTAAAACCTATCTCATTCTGAGCGAGATTCTCTTTCCTTAATATAGATATCCTTTAGAGCAAGGTCTACTACCTGGTAGCACTTCTGGATGGCATCAACCTTGATAAAAATATCTTGCTGGGCCATTTCAAGTTTTTCATTTATTTCCAGAGCTTGAGTCTAGAAGGCAGAGATATCTACTGAGGTACCTTCGGTCAGTTCTAATTTAGCCTACAATTTCCCTATCAATTCATCACATTGAGTGACCAATCCTCAGTCGATCTGTGAATTTTGATGGAGCTCCTTGAGGTTAGCCTGCAACTGTTGGATTTGTTGATGATCATGAACTCTAATTTTCTTGAAATCGTGACTCATCTGATCCCTTATATTTCTTTCGATGGCCAACATTTGAATTTTCAAGTGCTCCACCTCTAGGCACTTCTTTTGTAGCTACTCGGCCAAATTCTCCACAGACCATTGATTGGTCGTGGAAAAAGAACCTAATGAACCTGTGACTTATTTTGTGAATCCTCGAACATCTTAATTAATTCCATCATATACCATTATGTGTACTTTAGTTATCACTCCATATTTCTGGTGTGATTCCCTTTTGACGATGTCCTTCTATTTTATGATAAAAAAAAAATCCGAAGGAGGAATTTATTCGAGAGAGATGGGGGTAAGATCATTCACTAAAACAATTTTTATATTAGGGGTCTCAAAGATGGATTGCAGAGGTGTCAATGATGTAATGAGAGTGAAAATATCCGTAGACTACTGTTTTTTTTCTATATTTGAGGTGCCAGCAGGGGTAGTTGGTGAAGAGGGAGGTGCAATTTTCTCTTGTGTTAGGTAAGCTTTGAGTTGAGCTAGTGCATGGGGGCTTAGTTGTCCTGATAATGATGCTTCTAATTCTTGTGTCAAAACCTTGGAGCTCTTTAGGGTTTCCTCAACCTTGTGTTTACCAGAGTTCTCTGGATCAAAACCTGTAGGCATAGATTCATGTGCAGGAGGAGCAACTATTGACTCTCCTTGTAATACGTTTGGCAGATTGTTTCGCCTGTGCCTTTGGAAACTAAAGAAACTAGTTTGTTGATCTGGGGGAAGGGTTTGGAATCTGTCTTGTACCTCTTCATAGGACCTGACTCCCCTAAATATTTCTTCATACGGGAAGTTTTCATCCATATATCTTTTCATATTGAATTGGGCCAGGTGGTTTTCCACGATCTTGTGTGGGTCGTTCCTTTTAAATTCGATGTCAACTAATTTGACACCTTCCAGAGTTGCAACCTCCATTTTGGAGTGACTGAAATCCAGTAATGAAAACATGTTGACCTGGATAGGGAAAGTTGTCCATACCTTTTCCTATGTTGCCTTCAACTCCCTACTTATGCCTCCCATTACTGTTTGGTAGGCTACTTCTCTGCATACCAGTTGGTCTGGTAAAAATCATGGGAGAGCATGGGGAGGAACTTAGCATCCGAAAAACCTGATATAAGAGAAGTTCTCTTCAATAAACCAATATGCTAGCTTACCCAGGTTTCACATAATCTTGTCTGAAATTCTAGGAGGTGGGTGACCATACAAGGCTATATGAACAGGAACCACTACATTGTGAGAGATTTCATAAAATAAACCTTTGTCTTTTTCATCCCACATCTTAAAATGGTAGAAGTGAATGCGCTTTGTACTAATTGGGGTCCATCTCCAATTAATCAATGGAAAAGGTGTCATGAAACAAATGGCATCCATGAAATACACAGACATATAGAAAGGGGTGGGTTGCCCCTTTGATTTCAATATTTGGTATTCAGTAATTCCTTTGGCTAAGTTATCTGACAACATTTTGGCCCAATTAAAAGTGTAGCCCTTGGCCACCTCGTGCATGATAGGTACCCATTCCACCAGGAAATGAGTAGGGCTCTTCCTCCTGACCAATCTACAGTTCATCATGGCTACGTAAATCATGTGAGCGACCAATGATGAGGTGGCATACATACCATGAGCATCGGCCCTGAACTTCTCTGGGTGCTCCCACCAAGACCTGATTATATCAAGATAACTCTTGTTGTATTGGATGCATTCCTTTTGCTCGAAATCCAAAATAAATGCAACATTGTAATTATATTTATGATTGGGAGATATATTATACATTACTTGGAGGTGTTCCATTTGGAAAGAACCAATGACAACCTTCTGATGATTGATGATGATCCTGGTTTGGAGGTTGATGTTTTCTAAGGCCCATATTATCATGTCATTATAGGACATGAGTCTTGGTCGTGCATCTATATAGTGTAGCTCTAAATGGGATATATGTTTGAGTTTAGTTACATAAGTATCATTTTCTTCATCACCGAAATCCTCTGAAGAGTTTATGATTTCCTTATCCAAAACCTCGAACAGCAGCGTCCAAGATTTAAAAGTGTCTATGGATCGCGGCGTGGTGTTTGACAAAACCTCTGCATTTGGATTTGAATCCTTGCTAGCCGCATCAAGTTTTTTCATCATTTTCCATCGTGCCATGATTTCTAAGAAATTGAGTGAGGTTACATGTTGCAGAGAAAATCCGTGAGCTTTTCAAACTAATAAAAGCTTGCTAATTGCATAAGGTAAAAATCAATTTGAAATCCATGTGATTTTATTCAAATAGGATACATTGATTTTTGTATAGCTTCAATCACGAAAAATTTATTAAATTTAATGGAAATGTCTACCTGGTGATCCACAATCCGCATTTAAATCATTATCATTAATTAGTCATAAATTCCATCAATATCCGACGGTTCGCGTTCGGGAGTTTTAGATGAGACAAAGTTGGAATTTCCCGAATCCCAAATCCACGAAAGGTCAATCCCTAGATCATCACTTTTAAAATCTTAATTAATCATGTTTAAAATGGTGTGTCAATTTCAAGTGTTTCGAGAGTTTAGACTTCGGGAAATTTAAATGTAGCTTAAGAGGAAATTCCAAAAACTCGAAACTGTGAAGTGATTTATTGTCTGGTAAAGGTCTTAATTAATCATTTTAAATTTAAGTGTTTCATAAATTTGGATTTCAGAGATTTTAGGATACAATACAGGGTAAGCATCTAAACCCCGAAGTGTGAAGTCATTAATTAGCTCTTGATTGTGATTAACTTATTTAATTTATATTTAATACTTCATCATTTTGATATTTCGGTGATCCGTGAACTCATTCTTTGTTAAACTCCTGAAGGATCATCTCCCGTAGTGATGTTTTATGGATGATGTCATTCTAGATGACGTGTCGAGAAAAGGGAGGTGCCACGTGTTACTTGGAATCGTATGAATCTTCCAACGAAAATGTCAGAAATGGGTGCCACATGTCAACTTAAAGAAGACTTAAAATATACATGTGTCCTACGACTTGCGTCTTTAAAAGGTTTAGGAAAATTCGAGAGTAGACACCTTCATTTTTTATGGTTTCATAGTTTTTATCATTAAGACTTATCGAAACGCCCGAAGCACGAAGCTCCGAAGTGACCTTTAGTGATTTACCTCTTTAAAAATTAGGTGGCTCCAAAACTTTGGAGGTATTAGGATCGTTTGATCAAATGGAAAAACTCCATCAACGACAGATATCACACGCACCTTATTACTAATTAACCAAAAATGAATTTGATTTAAAATTCAAAAGTTATTTTCTAAGTTACCATTTTGGGAATGATAATAGTTTCACGAGGTGAAGAATATAAAGCTCAAAAGTTCAGAATTGTATGTGTTCCAACAAGCCTTACAAGATTTTGATAAAGTGTTTTAGGTAGACTGTGATGCTTCACATGTAAGCATTGGAGTTGTACTTAGCCAAGAAGGTAGACCAAATGCATTTTTTAGTGAAAAGTTGAATGAGGTAAGAAAGAACTACTCCACATATGATGTAGAATTTTATGTAATTGTGCAAGCATTTCAACATTGGAGGCATTATTTAGTGTTGAAGGAGTTTTTGTTATTTACCAATCGTATTGCATTAAAATATGTAAACACCCAAAATAAATTGAACAATAGAAATGAAAAATGGGTCTCTTTCTTTGAAGGCTACACCTTTGTTCTAAAGAACAAATCAGGACGTCAGAATCAAGTTGCAGATGCTTTGAGTTGGTGCATTGTTCTTTTGACAACCATGTAAAATCAAGTAATTGGGTTTGTTGCATTAAAGTATCTCTATGCATCTGATAACAATTTTTAGGGGATTGGAACAGTTGAAGAATCCATTCGTTGGGAATATGGATGGGAAAACCGAGGTAGTAAATCATATTTTTGGAAACCTGTTATGGAGCATTGTTGGAGAGAATCCCAAGCATTGGGATTTGGATTTACCTCAAGTAGAATTCACCTACAATATTTCAGTGAATAGATCTATAGGTAAATATCCATTTCAGTTTGTTTATGGTATAAATCCTATGGGTGTCCTAGATTTGGTGAAACTACCACTTGGGGATAGGATCAGTGATGAT
Source organism: Picea engelmannii (assembly GCA_009831015.1). Taxonomy (NCBI): domain Eukaryota; kingdom Viridiplantae; phylum Streptophyta; class Pinopsida; order Pinales; family Pinaceae; genus Picea; species Picea engelmannii. Next base: position 376,635 of record ML777289.1, on the reverse strand, counting down.
GGGGAATCATTTGCAAAACACATTAAAAAATTGCAACAATAGGTGAAACAAAAATTGCAGGCCAATAATGAACATAAAATTTTTATCAAATATGCACACCGTGAGTACGAGGTATTAAATGAAGGTTATTTGTTGATTGTTTATTTATCAAAAGAACAACTTCCTAGATGAACCTACCAAAAGGTGAAGTATTAGAAAATTAGTCCTTGCAAGATTCTCAAGAAAATTAATGGAAATGTTTATAAGCTCGATTTACGAGTTGATATCAATATTTACCTTGTGTTTAATGGTTTTTAATTATATTTATTCGATGGGGATGATTTTGGTGATGACAGTGAGGTGGATTTGAATTGGCAACAAGTCATTCCAAGTACAAAAAATGAAAATACTGCGCATATTTTAGATAAGAAGACCCTTCATAATCGACAAGGCCAATACAACCGATGTTTGGTTCAGTGGGAAGAATAAAACCAACAAAGAGTACATGGATTACAGAGGGGAACTTCCTGAACCTAGATCCCATTAAGTGGAAACATTTTCAAGACAATAACTTGTAGGAGCTATGTTCTTTTCAACCAGAGGAGAATGATGCAGAGATTTACGAGGGTCATAACTTTTGAATCGGTTATCCATTTGGGATGAAATTTTATAGGTAGCTGTGTCTCTAAGAGTTCATTTTCCTTTCAACCTAATCCTTGAGATCAGACATCGTTTCAACACTTTTCTGGGGCCAAATTCCTTCATATAAGGCCTCAAATTGGGATTTTAGTGTTTTTACGAGAATTTTTAAATTAGTAATTATCATTTATCTCTTAGTTTATGCACCTAATCAGAAAATAAAGTGGAAAAATAGTGTCTCTCTAGTTACATTTTAGTTATTGGTCAGTTTTAGAGTCATGCGAGAATTTTCTAAAATTAGTTGTTTTCGAAAATCTCAGATAGTAGTTATAAGGGGTTGAACTTCCATTCCAATAGTTAGGATGGAGAAAGAATAAAAGAGATTTATTTTCCATTCTCATGTATTTGCATGGTTTTTAGATCTCGTGAAGGAATCAAAGTTTATTGACTACATCATGCCAGTGCATTTCATAATATGGCATTGAACCAAATATTTAATAATTTATCATAGTGATGCATCTTATAGAATGCCCCATTATTGACACTTCTTACAAAATGATGCATCGCTAAAATATGTTGGTGCTCCAAGGCAGTTGGAGCACTGGTGCTCTCCATATAACAAATTGCACTTCCCAATTTACTACCTAAAAATTTAACAACATGATGCATTACATAGAACCAATGACACAATGTCCCACAAAACAAAGGTAAAATGGCACGTCTTTTGGGACACCCCATTACCTGTGTGTTAGAGAACATAACACATCACTAGAATACATATCGGTGTTCAGATAATTTTGGAGCATGAGTTCATTAGACATATCACACCACTTAGTGATTCTTCGTAACTGCTATATCACACTAGTCATGGTGTGTAGTATCTATTGTTGTAGCACCAATTACTATTCCACATTTATTTTTTAACAAAATTTAATTTCAATTTTTGATAAATATAAAATAGTTATATATGTGTGTGTTATATCATTTTAATTTGTTGTGTGTTTGTTCTCCTAATATGATTTTTTTGTGAATCAGATATGACAACGATAATGACTGTCGAAGCAACAAAAACAACAGTTAGAAGAAAAAAAAATTGATTGAAAAACTACATATGTGAACTTCCAAAATTAAATTTTACGAAGATTTTTCTTTGTGGCGTAGAACATGGAGGTCACTCTTTGGTTCCTCTCATAATTTAGCACACAATATTGATTCTATGCCACTCCCTCAGGGCTTTGTCTCACATATCCGCCTCCACAGGTTGCTTGAATTTCTCCAAGATACTATCCTCGTCGTTCTTGCATCCACAATATGAACTTGTGTCAATTGCTTATAAATTCCATACCTAGACTTCCTCCTCTTCGCATAAAGGGGATTATCCAATAGTTATTTGAGGATAGGGAGGAATGTTTTATCCCTAAACTGTCTCTAATCGGGGCTCTTTCCAAAGGCACCGGGCATATCAACTTTGTTTACTTCCAAATTTGTCATCTTGGCCCCTACTTTGGCATAATTAGGACTACCAAGCTCTATGATCAAAGCTTCCCAGTGCCTCTTTTTCCTGATCAACAAGAAATGAACCCTAGTGGATGTCTTAATTATAATACTATGTCAACCTCAAGAATTACCTAAGGCCCATATTATATATTTAATAGAAGTTAAGAAGATAATTTCAGAAAAAACGAAGATGATCCATAAACTTCATTGGTATGCCTTATCGTTGAATATTAAGAATTTCCTTGGCCCTCGACCTATTCCTCCATGAGATTCTCACTTGTGTAGTTACTAAGAAGCTCATGTTTCTTCTTCTCCACAACCATGCATTTGATATTTTTCTCATCCAAAAGGGGCACATGGGAAACTCTCTCTCTCTCTCTCTCTCTCTCTCTCTCTCTCTCTCTCTCTCTCTCTCTCTCTCTCTCTCTCTCTCTCTCTGGCTTCCCTTGTCCCGATCTCCCATTTCTTTCGCCATGTCCTCCTCCTTATCAAATAGGAATAACTCAATGGAAACAACCTCCCCACTCTTTACCATCAACCTAGCCTCCCTATTGACAGACTTAATGATCCGTAAATTGTCATGGATATTCCATTGGAATAGTTTTTCACAACACATCTCATAAATAAAATTGAAATCTACATTATGAAGGTTAAATTCCTTTAGATTATAGAATCTTTAGTTACTAATTTTCTTCTTATGCATGAAATATATAAAATGTGGAAAATAGAGAAAAGTAAAATACAATCACATACCATCCACAAAATAACACAAAGATTTTTTATGGGAAACCCTTATGGGAGAAAACTGAGCTAGAATGTGAGGCTACTCTACTCTCTTTTCTCTTGTATGGAAATAATGCTATAGGGATGATGAAGAATGTAAATTGCATAAATTCAAGTAGCCCATGTAGGAGGAGATGCAGGCCAGAGAACTAAGGGAATGGTAGAGGATCGAAACTGTCAAGAATGATTCCAAGTTAACAATCAAGAGTGGTGAGGTTTTTTCTATTAATCTAGTCCTATTTGAGGAAGAGGAGGATCTACTAGAAGAAATGGGAGAACAAGACAAGGTAAACTAGGAGCAGAGAGAGCTAGAGTTTGTTGCCCCATGTATAGCTTGGTAGTCTTAATTATGCCAAAGTAGGGGCCAAAAAGAAAATTTTGGAAGGGAACAAAGTTGTTGTGTTTAGTTCCATCGGTAATGACCCCATTTACAGATACTTTTGGGTTACAAAATTCCTCCACGTCATAAAATATTCATTCGATAATCCCCCTAAGGAAAAGAAGAGGAGGTCTAGGTATAATATTTACAAATGAGGATTGTATCTTAGAGAAATTTTAGCGACCAACAGAGGAGGAGATGCAAGCTAGAGAACTAAGAGATGATAGAGGATTGAGTTTTTGTACTAAATTATGAGCGGCATGGAAGAGTGATTTCCTCCGAAAAAAATTAATTTCTGAGGTTGGCATATGTACATTGTCAATTAAATTGTTTGTCGGTGCATTTTTATGTAGCAACCACATCAATGAATTTTCAATTGAACTAGTGTGCTATAAACAATATAGTACACATGTATATTATGTTTTTTTATATCATTTTGATGTTGTTGTTGTTGTTTTATTTATAAAATTTATTATGAGCACGCTAATGATTTCTTTGTTTTTAAGTTAAATTTGAGATGTATGACTCATTATAATGTTTGACTTTAGTTTTATGAAATTTTTAATTTGAATTGTGATTGCAAAAACATATAACCATTAATGTCATATAATGTTTAATTATTCTTCAAGGTGAATTGTTTGTTGTCGAGCAAGAAACAATATGTTGATTAAACATGTTTAGAAAGAAAGATACATAAATATGATGAGTGAAATGATTGAGATTTGAATAATTATGTATTTTTCATAAATTGTAATAAAAACATTATGATATGATTATTCACTAATAATAATGATGATGTAATAATAATATTCTTTTCTTAATTTTTGTTATTCAAAGATTACAAGACAACCCTATAATATAATCATTTACTAAAATTACAATTATTATATTTAATTTTTCCGAAGATTTTATTAATTTATATTATTCACCTATTATAATATATTAAATATATTTATTTAAGTTTAAATTACTAAATATAAAGTGTATATAATAATAAATTTTGATGTATACACTTTCTATGAAATGATTTTACAATTTTTAACTCTATTACCAACTTTATGAATCTTCTATTAAAAAAGTATGTAAAAATATGTAAGTATTAGTTGAATGTTTTATTAAAAAATGTATGCTAAATATTCTATTTGGTTGATTTTGTATTAACTTGTATGCAAATATTGGATTTGGTTAATGAATGGAAAAAATAATTTGAATAATTATTCTTATGAAAAAATATATATATTTATTTTACTCATAAGGTTATAATAAGTGTTCATAATTAAATTTATAATTGTTATATTAAAAAAAATGTTATTTGAAAATTATGATTAATATGATAGCATGTAGAAAGCACATGTATAGAACAAGATACCTTCGAAATACAACAAACAATACACTCTCTAAGGGCACACAAGTATTTTATCACAAGCACCAATCATGGCTCCACACTATCAAAACCCTAAAAGGTTTCTTGATCCAAATGATGTGTGAAATATAACTAGTTCCCCCTAAAATCACGAAGTGATGAACTAATGTTGAAGCACTTATGCTAAAATGTTGGAATTCCATTCTCAATAATTTGGTGCAAAATTTGGAAGCCAATTATGATGTGGAAAACTACAAATTTTACAAAACAGAGACGACATGGTGAGTTTGTTCTAATTATGTTCTATTTAGAAATCACCTTCATTCTATTATATAAATCTACAAAGTGGAGATAGTGATATGCAAAATGAACTCTATCTCATCAAAACTAAGTATTTCACTGATAAGTATCTCTCACATTGTTTATTGGAACTACCAAATAACTATCTTGGAACACTATCACACATCGTGAACAAATATTTTGATGATATGTCTCTACATCATAAAGCTATTGCATTAGCCTGTGTATAGTGTTATAGTTTGTACATTGATTTACAACAATTTTTGAAGTGTGTCATCAATTTAACTATGTCAAGGAGCATTGTTGTTTATTCCATGAAAATATCAAACTCTATTCCTATACTCAAACTACGGAAAAATTGTGTAGGTAGTAGGAAGACTTGGGATAGGAAGCCAATTTATATTATCATATCATATTCTAACTACTTATACTAATATTTTGTATTCCTTATCCAATCATCAAATGCACTCATCACCAAAGAAAATTGTAGAACTATGTGATAAGAGTATTCTTATTAGGTGAACTATGTCTCTAAACTTCCATTATAAACTTATGTAAAAGGTTCAACACATATATAGGTTGAGAAATAAATATACCATCCATTTGCAATACTTGGATGCCAGAAAAGAAATGTAATAGACCAAGGTCAGTCATCTCAAACGTATCTACCAATTATTTCTTCAAACCCAAAATAAAATTAGCATTGCATCCACTTATGACCAAGTCATCCACATACAATGAAAAAAATAATTTGTTCACCATCAATGTGTCATACATGGGTACTTGGATTTGATATATAGAATTCAAAATTGATATTGAGGGAAAAATTATCCATGTTTTCATACCATGCCCTTGTGGCCCATTTTAAACCATACAAGGGTTTCTTTAGTTGAGACAAAACTTCCATCCTTTTTCAAATCCAAGGGGTTTGTCCATATAAGTATATTCAATGAGATAACGATGTACAAAATAACTTTTGGCATCCATTTTATGTACCTCCCATCCAAAATGAGTATCGAGTGAAAGAATCAGTCAAATGGAGATCATATTTACAATAGGGGTAATAGTTTCAATGTAATTGGTACGTTCTTGTTGAGAAAATACATTTTTGTACCAAATGAGACTTATGTATTTTAGCAACAACTTCGAACCTTAATTTAGTATTATAGACCCATAGACACCACATTATTTCCTTATTTTCAAGGAACTATATCACATGCCTTATTCTTGCATTCATGTTGACTATGTGCATCTACATATATGTATTTGGATCACATGCCATTATAACACACACCATGAGAGCATTACTACCAAACTATTTCTGACTTCTAGCTTTCTTGAGTCAATAATATCTTCTACATTATCTCTAGCAACTTCAATTTTCTTGGTTTCCATATGAGAAGACAATTCTCCTTTGTTGAAGGATTTATTTTACCAAGGTCATCATTACTAAACTAAACAGGGGTACCAAAACTTCTAGTCAACTTTGTTGTGGAAGGATAACTATTATTTAGTTCACGTAAGGAAGTCAACTATCTAGTTGATGGTATTATGAATTTGGTATTCAATCCAAAATTCTTCATAATTTTCAAAGGGACACTCCTCAACAAACTAGAAGAGGAATTCAATAGAGTGAAAATTGATGTCTTCTCATCAAAGTGAACATATATTCTTTATATAGTACTCTCTTTAGAGTACTATAATTCTGGAACTCTTTAGAGTATCCCATCATGATACAAGCATGACTCTTTACATCAAGTTTGTTTCTTCTATTATCCAAAATGTGATCCCATGCTATTCTTCCAAATGTTATAGGATTCCTGGTTGAAATTTTTTCCCCACTCTAGCATACCATAAAACTTTAGTTAGATATAGATTAAATAACAAATGGTTTGAGAAATGGACAACTTCTACACAAAACTTAGTCGACCAACTTTTCGCCTAGAGAAAAAAAGATGTCGTTTCCACTAAACTTTGATTTTTTTCTTTTTGCAAAACCATTATGTTGAGTTGTGTAAGGTATATATATCTACCAAAAGATACCATTATATGAGAAGTAGCATTCAAAATCCTCACCTATATATTCTCCTTCATTGTTTATCTTAAACATTTCATAAGTTGGCTACATTTTGTTTTAGCTAATGCCCTAACTTCTTTGAACTTTTCAAAGACATGAATTAAATTATTCAATAAATATAACCTTGTATACCTACAAAAGTCATCAATGATTTCAAAATTTATCTTGCAATGGATAGTGATGTTTTTTTCAGGGAAAATAGGTCACTATGGAAAAGTTCGACTTGAGTCTTTTCTCTCCATGCCTTCCTATTTCAAAGGTATCCTAATGATTCTTTCCAACAATACAAACTTCAAATGATCCAATAAGGGGAACAATCATAGGTAATCTAGTAACCAGGTTTTTTTTCACCAGTAGTTTCCAGCTTCAAAATTTTAGATGTTTGAATCATATATATGAAAATTTCTACTTCGATCGTCGGTTTGAGATAAGAGTGAAGTCAGTCCTAGATTTTTCTTGTGAATTTATGATAATTTATACAATTTGTTGGTTCAATAAATCTTGCAGTGATAACAAGAATGTTTTTGTGCACATCCTTCACAAAAGAAATTGGCTAGTGAATCCTTTAGTCAACATGTCTCCTTCAATCTTCTTCATTTTCTCCTTAAGGTGCTCGTTTTTTCTGGAAACAATTAGGTGCAAACCCCACCCCTCCTTCTCCTTAACGGGGTTGCATGACCTCTTGGTCTAGGATCATTCAATTCATCGAACCAACTGGTTCATCGGGCTCCTGATGGAACCGATTTAACTTGACATAGCTCCTTTTTCTTCCTCGACACCCACTATGTGGTACCTGCAAACCCTCTCCTTAGCACTTTTCAACTTCGACACCAACGCTGGTAGCTCTATGTGCTAGGATTTGCTCGTCGATGTGACCACAGACTGTAGCCATGGGCCAACACCCTTTGTGAGCCCGTACTTTGGGACTTTCACGAGATGTTTTCTCCTTTCCACGATTTTCGAATCGACGAAATCTTCGGGACCCTATCTACGGTCCATATTCCTCCCATAATCAACGAATGTGATCGAATCACAAGTTTGGGCTTCATGAATCCTGTCTCCTCTCAACTATGCTTCTTCTGATTGTGAATCAACGATGTTCCGATCCCTTGCCACGTGCCCTTCTAGATTCAGCGACCTGGATTTGAAATCTCTCTTCGCGACTTCGTGAATATCCTTTGCTTCCTCCCAACAAACCTTCTGAAGTCCTTTCTCCTGAACCTCTCGATCTTCTTCCCCCTCTCCTTTCTTCGACGATGGGTGATTTCTCCATCCTCAAGACTTACGCAAGTCCTCAAATCCTTTGCACACTTAGTGCAATTCCCCCCTTCGAGACTTAGGTTGTTCTTGAAGGCTTTTTGCACTCCTTGCAAAAATATATGCAACTTGTTATAACCCTATAATTTATAGGATCATCTAGTGACTAGAAAATTTTCACTATTGATATATGTTATCTTGCAAATAATCCAACATTGTTAAATCTACAATTGTAGGGACAAATACCACTATGGCCGACACCTCTTTCAAGGCCTCAGATGATACAATTGGTTCTGGCTTCCCTGCTTTCACCTGCTCTATGCTCAATTATGGTTGGGTGCTAACTTCCTCTAGTGTTGTTTCCCCTTGAGGGATATCTTCAACCTCTCCCTTCTTTAATTATTCTTCAATTTTTCTTTGTTTTTCTAGCTCCTTAACTGCCCTGTTTTGTTCATCTTCTTGAGATGCTCTTTCAGTGTTTTCCCAGAGTTTTGTCTCTTCAGATATCCTTGCTTCCTCAATTTATCTTTCTCTCTGGGATGTATGTTCTTGTATAGCTGCCTACCTAGTTTGATTAATAGGTTCCACCCATTCATCCATAGACATAGCCTTAAACATAGTCAGATTAGGTTGGGCTTTCCTTTGGAGCACTTCATCCCAATTTTGATAATTTTTAGTGAAAGCCTTGTTCTCAATTTTATCATTGGTAGAGAGCAAGTAAATTACTAATATCCTTGCATGTTTTTACACTAACTCTTTTGGGTCATGCTTGCGGTACCTTCTAGTCAGGAACCTATATTCTAAGTGACTCAGGTCTTCTTGTTTTTCTTGCGTAGTGTCCTTGACAAAGTATTATGCTAATTGAAATCCATAAGGGATGACGACTCTTTTCTTTTCTTTCACCAATGAAGCATTGAAACCCTGTAAAATAGTTTGATAACATATTTACCCCAAAGACAATTAGTTTACTACATAAACTGGCAGCAAATGTGGGGCTCCAGTGGCCCCAAATATTTTTACATAAGTGCTTTTCTCCTTCAAGTACCATTTCCCAATCAAAGAGATTGCCTTTTTAGCTTGATTTGAGAGCCATGGGCACTCTTGTCTAAAGATAACAAAGTACAACCTGGATAGGAATCCATCACATATCATCGAATAAGCTTTTCTATGTCTTTCTCCCATAGAATGTTGAAGTATACATGCATAGGGAGCTCAGACACATGCCAACTCAAGCTCATATATGAGAAAACATTTCTAGCACATACTACATCTAATAAATACGAATCCATATAAAAGGAAGGAACATCCCTGGGTTGAGAGTTTTGGGCTTGTTCTACTCTAGTGCTCAACTATTTCGATATAATAGCTCCCCATTTAAAAATTCTTCTTGATATCGCCACAGTATATTCCAAAGACATTCAATTCTCCGAGAATATAGAACAATCCTTTTCCCCATATAATCTGCAGATTAATGCCATCAAGTACATGTAGGGTTTCCTCAATTTTTTGTGCCATACCATCCTACAACCCGGTTTATGAATTTCCTGTCTTCTTTCCACCAGGATGATAACTATTTTCTAGTATCATGTTTTTCATAAAATGCTACTACAAAATCAATGTTTACCCTGACTTCTGATTCCCTGAGATTATAATATTTATTCACTTCTACCAGTAGGAAACCCCCACACATTTCCCTTTTTCATCATTGACCAAGCATTTAGTAGTATCTATGTGTCTGATAATCCATTCTAAATCCACTACACAAGGTAAGACATAGGATCTAGCGGCTACCATGTACAACATAGAACATTCTATGTTTGGGAACACCTGGTCATCCAAGGCCCAAATTTTTGGACTGCCGTGAGGTGTGAATTTCAAAAAAATTGAGTGTTTAGTTTTATTTAATAGATTGTTCCAGGGAGGTAGCAATAACTTAGACCTGGTGCTTGAATTTGTGTCTTTATATAACGATGGCTCGCTGAAAAATTTTCTTCTATGGAAGTCGAATTACAAGCTCCACCTTGGGCGTTTTCTTTGTGCGTTCAACAACAACTCGGTTTGATGTTTCGCTTGTCAGAGCATCCTTTCCCTTAGGCATTTTTGGGGATTTCTGAGTAGATAGTCTATGTGGAGGCATTTTCTGTGTGAAAAAAACAACAATTAGCTTACAATTCATTTATATTGTTTGAAAAACAAAACAATTATGCAAGACACACATACATGACAAAGAAATAGGAAATTGACCTTAGCACTTACCAGTTCTAGTCACAACATTCTGAATTTGGCAATAACCTAGTTTTAATGTGCACAACATCTGGTCTCGGGATGTTCTTCATTGTGCAGGCTTTCTTTAAAACTTGATGGTAAGAATGCCTAGACAAATAAATGTTCAATTTCACATATCTTAACTCTTTATGAGTCAAATTTTTCATTTAATTATCATGGTACAATGGGATTGTGGAGATATTTCAGTCTTGAATGTGCTCACCTGCATGGCATGCTCGAAGTTAATGGATTATGTCAAACGATGATGTAAAAATCTCGTTTCTTAGTTCATTGGAACTTTTAAAAAGGCAATGATTTGACATGCAATAGTTCTTCCCATCAGGGTTCAGGGTTTTCAATTCATCATTCGTTCGAGCTAAATCCTAGTTGACTGTCCATCATTGATACTGACAATGTTTTTTGTTACAAATATTCTTTCTCATTGGTGCACAATATCTCTTCCAAATAGTGATGTGTCAAACACATGTTTTCGTATGGTGGCATGGTGCATGAGTTGTCACCTAAAATGTTGAATAAGAGTGCTAGGTATGGCATGGAATGATCTAATTGGCCAATGTGTGATGATACAATCAGGTGTGAGTGTAATTTTTCTAGTTAAGAACTCATGATTGATTGATCTCGTGTTTAATATTTCGACGACCATGATTAAAAGAAGCTACAAAATGAACAACTTATTAACAATCACCTTCAAAAAGTTCGACCATTGACAATATCTTTCATGAGTGTAAAATACACCTTTTGGAATGTTAAAGGTCGATGCCTATGAAGCATCGACTATCGGTAGGGAGACCTGTCCTGATATCTTTTGCAACTTGGAAACATATTTTTCCAACGAACGATGAACTTCATCAACGTCAACATATTTTCATCAGCGTCTGTTTCCAACTCTGCCAGGGAATTCTTTGAAATACGATAGACTTGAAGAGGGTCGTATGAGATAATGTGATAGATGATGTGGTACTATGGGGTTACTTTGGCAATGTGTCAGATGGCGTAGTGGTATGAAGTTTTATGTGGCAGGTGACATGGTGTTGGCATCCATTTCACATTTTTATCTTTTTTCTTACAAGCTGCCCACACAAGGGTTTTGAACCCTCAATACTCATCACAATCCTTTAAAACAAAACAACACTATTATTGTGTGCATTCACACACCTATCTTTTCGTTTTCATTTTCACGACTGTAAGTGTGAAATCCTTGAATTGGAAGTCATATCGATGGCATTAAAATTGTCACTGGATTATTACGAATAATCTTTTTCATGTGGTCATTTCACCTTCAACTCTATAACAGTTGGCAAGACACCAAACCTTTATTCACTTTGTATTTTGTGTTAATATGAATTCATTTTATAAGTTTGTGATGCAATGGTATTTTGGTGATTGTGATTGAATCCTTGATACAATGGTGGTTTGATGTTCTATTGTCTTTGATTAAATTTCTTGGTGCAATGGTTTCATGAGAACGCATTAACATTGTGATTAAACCCATGGTGCAATGATCGATGTAGTGTTTTCTTTGAATCATACACATACTATTGCGGACCAATTGTTGGTTATGAACACTATGGTTTGCAAATAGTTATTTGATATTTGGTCAAAATATTTTGGTTATATGTTATGGATTTCGATGAGTATGTGATTAATCTATTTGATATTGGGTCAAAACCTTTGGATTGTGATGAGAATGATTCCAATTACAAAGGTACCGTCGATTGTACATATCAATATGAATGTTTTTCATGGGTTCATTTCATTCCACCACCCTCGCACACTTAGGCATTAATTTATGCCTTGTATCTCGGGCTACCTCTGTTTGTTTTGGGGAAACCTGTGAGAATTTGGTCCTGTGCCTAGCCTGTCAAACCCCCTCACCATTTACCCTATTGACTGTGTGCTCTCTCCTATGGCTCCTGTAGTGTAAATTGAACCCCGTATTGCCTCCCAGAGACACGTTTTTGCGTGAGCGATTCTTGGAAAACGGTTTTGAATCCGATCAAACCCTTGAAAACCTAGAACTGAAATTAGCCCCTTTACCTTCATTGTGGGCGATTTCCTCAGAAATTGGGTTATTACAAAGATCTAGCTCGTCCTTTACAGGTCAAATTTCAGATCTTCTTCGTGGCTGAAAGGTGCGTTTTGGGTCTGTGTGCATTTGCTGGAACGTTTATTATTTCTCCAGGCTTGTGCCTCAGAACCCTTCTCACTTGTCCTGCCATACCCCATCCTACACTCAGCCTCCCACTGTGAACCCTTGATCAATTTAAAGGATATTCAACCAGTCTGCCAACAAGTTTTGCATCTATAGGACATGTGATTTTTAAAAGAAAAAACGTGTAAGCAGCTACAACCATCATGATTCGAATTGATTTCACAATGGCTGGTATGATTTTGTTTAATTTTAGCATGATTCTATCTTTCTTGAATTAGAATAAATGATTTTGTTGGCTCAAATCAAATATATTTCTGGTTTCGTTTTGAATTGTGTTTGCATTGAATCAGTACAAAAGATTTTCCTTCTAAATCGAATATGGTTCTGTTTTGATTGAATCAATTTAAAAAAAATGATTCTGTTAGTTTTGAATTGGCAAAAATGATTATGTCTGTTTTGAATTAGTAACAAAAGAGTTGTTTGACAGATCGCATACATCCCTGTTATCATTCGATTAATTCAATACGATTTCGTTTGTTTTGAATTGGCATAAAAAGATTTGGTTTGCTTTACCAAGAATGATTTGCTTAGGTAATAAAGGCTCTGTTTGATTGACCGCATGCATTTCTGTTATCATTGGATTATTCTTAAACAATTATGTTTGCAAATATGACCAGCTACAAAATCGTTTGATTCTGTTAGCTAGTCATAAAAGTTGGATTTTCTGTTGATTTTACAACTGAACATTGTCTAAAATTGTTTATTCTTGTCCACCTACAGGTACACACAAATTTCAATGGGAAATTGGACATGCTGTGGCAGTTTAGAACATGCTTTTTGTTATATAGTTTTGTTTTAAGTTGTTAGTCTTAGGAAGAAATAGAGATTTGGGAGATTGTTCCCAGATTTTTGCAAACAATTTTTGATAATTCCCACAGGGATGTTTTACCCTGTGGCCTTTATATACTCATTATTTTTTGTAAAGAACCCATCACTGTTGGGAGAGAAAAGACTATGGGCTTATGATTATACAGACTCGAATGGAAGTGGATGCTTTGTAACAACTTTAGCTTTCAATTTATCATACTTTCGTTCAAGTTTTGTGCATTTTAATTTGTTATCAAATTATTGACTACTTTAGATATCAAGATTTGTTATAGATTGATGCGTTATGATTTAAATTTTGTCCATATCTGATGTATCTCATTTTACACACAACAATTACTCTATTTTAATTTAATTAACAGAAGTTTTATCTTCTTTGTTAAGTGAACACTTATGTACAAATCTTTGCATTGGGATTTATCTAAATGTGATGATCTGTAAATCATAAAATTGTTGTTGTTTTATGTCTTGTTTGTTCTGTCATTCATATTCAAAAAGAGTTGTTGCTTCTTGTTTACGAGAATCTTGTGGAAAATCGAGTGCGGGTTTCCCCCATCGAACAGTTGAATCGGATACTGTGCACGGGACAAATTGGAAAGCGTTACTTCAGGTTAGTTTGTTATTTGTGATTTAATAGTTAATAAATTCGAGAATTCTCAGTAGTTTAGATAGATATATAGTCCAGATTTACAGTTAGGATTGTTATTTTAATTTCTTAGCTTAGATAGCTTTCATTTTGTTCCTTTCTCATAAAAGATATAAAAAATCAAAAAAATAATGGTTTCGTTGTCATAAGACATTTTACCAATAATTTTTGCAAATTTAGATCAAAATTTGTATTCTATAAATACTGTACATATATAATTAAGATCTAATTTTGTTGATAGCTAGACATTTAGTTTCATAGAATTATTGTTGTATATATATGTTTTAGATTTCTATACAGTTTGTTGTAGCTTCTTTTTTTACTTAGATTAGTTTCTTTAGTTTAGTTTTTGTTTCGTTTTATTAGGACTTAGATCAGCCAACGGAGCCGCTAAACCCATTGGAGTGGATCATCCCAAATTTCTTGGGTTATTTAGACAACCCCGGATCGGATCCACCCCTCCAGTTGACGAGCGTTCAATTTCGCCCGTCAACACATGGAAATACGGGATTGACGTCCGTCAGATGACATGGAAACTCCTACAACCAGAATTGGGTGAACCCCGACTTTATCTATCAATGGTTAGGATTGACCAGATGCTCACATCGAATGGTCAATGATGGTTCATTTAGTTTGTTCATCGAAATCAACAGGTTGAGGGTTTATTTCAAGTTTTCGTAGTAGGTAGTGATTGACGTCGATGATCAAAGCACATTGATGATCAACAAGATTGTTCTAGTGTCATTAATTTTGCGCACATAGATGGGCGACACCTAATGCACTATCGATGATCAATAGGGTTGTCTATCAAGAGTCAGGAAATACATGATTTTTATTCTTTTCTGCAAAATATCTAAGTCCCAAACACCTTTCTCCTTCAAATTGAAACCAAATGTGTTCTCCTATTTCACATAATCATTTATTTTAGGGTTGGAACACAATTTACTGAGAGAAACCATCAAAATAAATTCTAACACAAACTGTAAGCAAGCTAAGTCAAAATCCAAGCTGAAAAGGAAAGTAAAGTGGTACTCAGTGAAATAATTGATATTTCAAAGGATGTGTTGAGGTCTCAACACTCTCGGAGAGAAAAGTTCATTTTTTACGGTGAAGGAGTTAACGATATGTTTTGCAGAGGTGAGGGGAGGAAGATGGGTCATGAGTGAGGGTGTGATAGAGCTACTTGTGGAGGGATTTGCATTCATCATAAAACCAATGGTTCATAGGATAGGAGCTAGGGGTAGGTTTATGGATACGCTAACAAGTAGAGTGGGGGTAGGAATGATTGTCTGCCTCCACAATGACCGTGGAAAGACTCTTGTATTTGGATGCAATGGTGTTCAATGATCTAATGTGGGAGATGGGGGGGAGAAATGCCTTAAGGTGAGTGGTGTAGGAGCCAACATAATCTATATCAAAGAGGAAGGTGGTGCGAGAGGGTGGCAGGGTGGGTTGGGGCGTGGGGGGAGGAGGGGGATGTAGAGAGGGAGAAGGTGAGGAGGGAATGGTATGCCTGAGGAGGGCAGGATATGGAGAAGCACTGGATATGTGGGATAAGATCCACGTTGACCAAGACATAGTCAACCACACTACCC
>ML777289.1:346934-360778 GCA_009831015.1 Picea engelmannii | reverse complement strand
GTAAAGTCACCTGAGCTCGAAAAATAATGGATCCTATTCATGATCAATAAGTTAAGGGATTCCCCTAACAACAAAAGGTGTCTCTCATAACTTGTAATGGGCCCATCTGTCCTACGAACTCCTATGAATTCCCATAGAATCTATCTCTAACTCCTGGAGAGAAAGTGCATCCTCAACCCTATCATTAGAGTCATCTATAGGTTTTTGGTGTGAGAAATTCTGATTAAATATTTGTTGAGACTTTGCATCATGTGTGAAGAACAAGTGAAAATTTTCTAGTTTGCTATACTAGTTTTATTATCAATGCCATATTGCAGGACCTATTGGAGATCACAAAATATTGTATTATAATAATTATAAGAGTTTTATATGGTAACTTAAGCATGTTTTGTCCTTAACAGATTGCACACTTGTCATTTTATAACATCTAATATCATCAGTAGGGTATTTATATTCATTTCCACTTGCAAATGAATCATTGGTACATTGGGCTGCAGTAAGGCCTAGCCTTTTTATTATAGGGCATTATTACTAGTGATATACATGGTTAAAGGTCACAAAAAATGTTGATTTCAATGTAGGCAACATATATATTTGTATGTGCATTCTAAAAGTATATTAACCAATGTTATCAGACCCAACTGAGTGTGACCAAGGGAAAAAACCAAGTTTGAACTAGTCATTGACTTCACTTGACTTGGTGTAGTCAACCTCTGACTCAACTGAGTTAGCCTAGAACTAGTGACTTGTTCGACTTGACCAGAAACCAATGACATCCAAATCGGACATGATTTGGCCAAATCCACTATAGTTCAATGTTTAGAGCATAGTTCCATGTTACCACACAATTGGCCCAACCACCTTTTCTCCAAAGTACCAAGATCCTTCCTATGAAATATTTCCTCCGAAGCAATACGATACATATATAGAAGAAAAGAGATCTATGAAACAAGTAACAAAAACATATGACCAAGAGATGATAGATCAAGTGCATCGTTTTCACTCCTTATCATCGGTAGCCTCCTTTAAGAGATATTGAGGAGGATCTAAAAAACCCTATGGTAAAAACCCTAGATCCAATCTAATAAGCGTGACAGGAGGATGGAACCCAATCAAAAGAGAGGAGAAAACAATGAGGGGAAGCCTTTGTTATAAGAGGGATGATAGAGACAATTAGTGCATGGAACCTTAGAGCTTGATAAGGAACATGGAGAACTCAAATCACAAATGTGTGGAGTGAGGATGCTTTTTGAGATAGAGATTTAGGTCCTAAAAAAATATGAAATGAATGTTATTTGTAAACAAGGGAACCAAACAGGGGGGTCCAACGAAAAATAAATAACAATTGAGCAAATCCAAGGCATCTCAACTACTCATTTGCAAGTTTGACTGAGGCATCTATAAGTTTTAGGGCCATCCATAGGGTTTTTATTTGAAAATGTGCTCACTATTTTGCAAGTGACAATAGAAAATGTGCCTGTATAACTTGTGGATGACACACCACAAACATAACACAAAAGGGGGAAATCATCTTTGAATGTATCGAACCTTGTGTTTTCCTTGAAATGACTATGAGGACGTCGAAGAACCCCTAAAAAAACATATATAACTACCCTAGTGGATCAAAACATGCATGTCGAGGTTGAGCTATGTAAAAAGAGTATCTTAATTGAAGAACCCAAAAAAGGATTAGGAATGATGAAATAATAAATTATGAAAAAAGGAAAGGAACCTTACCTATACACTAGACATCAAATGGGTAAAATAAATACACATGTAGGCATAGATAAGGGGATAAACAAGGAACAACCACTAGCACATGTAATCTATCACAATAAGATCTGAGGTGTCATGTTATCTTTCGGGTATCGAGTGTATAAAAGCACTAAGTACTAAAATATACATTACATTTTTCCCTCCACTAAAGTTTTTAAACATGAAGAGGATAATAGAAAGTTTCCATGTATCAAGAGAAATTGGGATGCAGGGAAAAAAGATGGAAAAAACAAAGCATGCAACAATAAAATACACAATGATGCATAAAGAGGGAAAAGACCCATAGGTCAAGTGTGGAATGATATGATACCTTGGCATAAGGAGAGAAATCTCTCACGTGATAAGATAAATGACATCATGGAGGTCCTCTCACCCAAATACAAAAAACACTGGTGGAGAATTACAAGTGTTGCATGTAGAAGCATGATAGCAAACAAAGCTTACAAAATGGAAGAAAGGTCAACAAAAAAAATGCATGACAAGAAAATAATGTTGAGAAAGGGAGAAAATAGATCTAATATACTAAAGCATGAAAGAGAAACTATGCCAAGAGAGTGTAGTAAGCTATAGAAGCATGATATGCTATGAACACATGACAAGGTCCAATGTAGGAGAGAGAACATTTAAATTATGAAATCAATGCGGTGTTAAAGCATGATAAGACTAGTTTTTTTCATCAAATAACAACTAGACCATGAAAGAGATGCTAGTACAGCAGAATTTACGTGGTAACCCAAATGGGATAAAACCAAGGAATGCTTTCTTATATGTCAAATATTACATTCATAGGAAGCACAAACTTCCAAATTCTCCAGCACGAACTAGAAGAAGGCTCCAACCCCTTGTTTATAGGCTCTAACTTGAAGGAATCTACAACTACCTGAATTCTCCAGCTACAACTGGAAGGAGGCTCCAACCCCCTAGTTTACATGCTCTAACCTGAAGGAAGCTCCAACTCCCTGAGTTCTCTAAAAGCAACCGGAAGGAGGATATAATCCTTTCCTTGCCCCATCTTGCCACCCTGTAATATAAGTGTAGACTCAAAATATCACTACCAATGATCAACCTATAACTACCGCTTTCTCATCAACCTATCACTATCACTGCCACTGTCACTATCACTGCCACTATCACTGTAACTAATATACCATCATCAACCTGTCTGTCTCAAACATGTACCAAATATCTGTACCATAACATGTATCTCAACCATATACCATATCACTCATGATATATCACAATCATGCCATACACCATGTACCAAAGATATAATCCAATGTCTCGAAGATATGTCACAAGCATGTACCATACAATGAACCATATAATGATGTCTCAACAATATGCCTCAATTATGTAGCATAACAACCAAGATCATATACCAAGTGTAGGCCTCACACACATGCCAATCATCAGAAATATGAGGCTTTAACAATGAATCAAAGCAACCATACACAATGAAACAAGGATACATATCAATCATGTATCAATATCACCAAGAAATGAACCTCAACCATATGCAACCATGTACCAAAAAGGGCCTCCAAGACATGACTTAAGCATGTGCCATACCATCCATGATAAAAGCCTCAAATAAACACATAAAAACATACCTTTACTCATGAAGAAGAACTGATACATGCCATCTCAGATCCTGTAACAACCCTGCTATATCATCATACCTTGTTGAAACCTGAACCAAACATCCTTCTTCAAATATGTCTTAGCCTCACTAGACAGATTCTAGTTATCACACGGGGCCTCACATGATAGGCACTAAACAACCCACGGGGGTGCCTCGCAGAAAACCAGTAGCTTGACCCGTGGAGGTCAAATAAATTATGATTTCCTGAAACTCTTCCTTCTTTGCAACTCCGAGACTTTCACACTCCTTTCCTCCTTAGATCTTCTTCCTAAGATACGATGTGGAAAGGTTTACCAAAATATCACTTGAAAGAAAGATACGCATTGAAATTGTGTGTGTTCAAATGAGAGGTTTGTTGAGGTGTATTTATACTTTTCCAAGTGACTTATTTCCTTCACTTTAGGGACAACCTATACTTTCTTATTATAACTATTTTACCCTTTAAGTAATGACTTGTAAATTCTTGTTGCAACTGTTTAGGGGCTTCTTAACCATTCTTCGGGGCCTCCAACTTCATAACCTCATAAATCCTCAACCGTGAGGAACTGCGTGACATACCACCTACCATTGGAAACAACATAATGAGGACTATCCATGTATGAGGGTTTTGTATGTACTTGTGATGTTCTTCAACCTTAATTTCCCCAGTCAACTCCGGGCCTCATGACCACACCTATGGGTTTCTTGTAGACTTCTTCAAAGCATCTTCCTTTGAGGTCCATGCTTAAAGCTACGCCATAAGGGGAACACTTTGGAGACTTCTTCAATTATACTCAATACTTCTAGAGGCTTCTAGACTTCCTCTGATTTTGACATCAATGAAAATCAATTTTCCAACAATCTCCCCCTTTGGAATTGATGGCAACACTCATGCTCCCCTTGTGACCAAAGGTCTCCCTGTTTTCATGTTTCTGTTATTTCTACCCCTTTGACATCAATGGAAAAGGGTAATTCCCCCTGACAATCTACTTCTGAACTTTCTCTCTTCCGGTTCTTTTTGTCCATTGGTTCTTCCCAATGAAGTAAACTACTAACATATAAAAAAACATTTATATTAATATTTTTTTATTGTCTCTGCACAAATGATTTCTCTTCCCTTTCATTTTGAGTAAAAATGTGTAGATCATTGTGGAGCATAAACTATTCCAATTTTCAGTCGAAGATACTCAAATGTCTCTCTTGGGAGAGGTTCAGTGAATATGTTTGGAATTTGTTCCTTTGTCCCAACATACTCTAACTTGATATTCTTCTCTATAACCTGTTCTTGCATAAACTGTAACTTGATCTGAATGTGTTTGGTCTTGGAATGCATCATTGGATCTTGGAGATACTGATAACATTGATATTGTCATAGAATATTGAAATGGGCTCATCATACTTCACCTGTATATCTTGCAAGTTTTTCTTCATCCAGAGAACCTAAGTACAACATGTTGTTGCTGCAATGTATTCTACTTCTACTGTAGACAATGATACTGAGGACTTCTTCTTACTTAACCATGATACCATAAAATCACCCAAATAGAAGGCTGCGTCACTGGTATTTCTTTGATCATCAATGCTACTTGCCCAATTTGCATCTTCATAGGCAACCATAGTCAGCTCATTCCCTTTTGGATACCACAATCGAAACTCTGTTGTTCCTTTAAGATATTTGAAGATCCTCTTTACTGCTAGAACATGAGTTTCCTTCGGTGATGCTTGAAATCTTGAAACTTGTCCAACTACTTGCATTACATATGGTCTTGAATATATCACATATAGTAGGCTACCAATCATCATTCTATAGAGTCTCTAATGTACTTCCTTAGATTCATCATATTTTCTCAACTTGCAACTGGTCACCATCGAAGTAGTTACTAGTTTGCAATCTTCCATTCCGAACTTCTTCAACATTTCTTTGATGTACTTAGTTTGGGAAATGAAGATTCCTTCATCCTGTTGAGATATATGAAGTCCCCAAAATAATTTTTTAATTCACCAAGTAGTGACATTTCAAACTCATTCTGCATGTCTTGGGAAAACTTCTTACTCATCCTATCATCATCACTTCCAAAGATAATGTCATTCACATATACTTCAATGATAAGTATGATGTTTGTATCAACCTTTACATAGATATTACTATCTACATTACCCTTTATGAATCCTTGTTCCTGCAAATACCTGTCCAATCTTGAATACCAAGCTCTAGGGGCTTTTTTGAGTACATACAAATCTTTCTTCTATCTGCAAACATAATCTTCCCTTTCTAACAATAGGAATCATTATAGCTATTCAATGTAGACTTCTTCTTCTAATTCATCATTTAGAAATTCTTATTTTACATCCATCTGATATACTTTGATTCTCTTGGAACATGCATAAGCTAAGATCAGTTTGATTGCTTCCATTCTGGGAACAAGGGTAAAAGTTTCTTCAAAATCTACTCCTTCAACTTGTGCATATCCTTTGCATACTAATATTACCTTGTTCCTGGTTACCTATCCATCTTCATTTAGTTTGTTTTTGAACACCCATTTTGTACCAATCCCATGTTTTTTCTTCGGTCTTGGCACCAATTCCCATGTTTCATTCTTCTCTATTTGATGTAGTTCTTCTTCCATGGCACCATTTAGTTTTATTGTTGTTAGGATAATTTTAGGCATTAAAACAATCAAAAGTTTAGAAACAAGTCATCATCTTGTTAGAAACATTGTAGATTCTTTTCAAACAATTGGTAAGAAATCTCGTTTTGAAGACCACAATGTAGCTCGACAAGTCTTATCACAATCAATTGTTAGCAAGATCACAAGCAAACATTGTTTGCTACAAAAAACCTCTCATCTCAGGAAATTCAATTTCAAAACCCTTAGAAAGTATTCTCATGGACGAGATAACCTCGACACAGGTGGCCTAATAGAATTGTGGGCCTTCACTGGTAGGCTACCTCATTCTCACAAGAATTTAATTGGAGTAGTTAAGGGACTAGTACATGATTTATGGCATGAGAACACTAGGTCTTATTCCGTAAGCTGCCACAAGTCTATTTGACCAAGGCCCATGCGACCATGCTACCCACAATCGCTCGACACATTGTTCTTGAAAATTGATCTCTTGTTCAAAAATTGCACTATGCCTCATTGAGAAAAACCCTACTGCCAAAGATCCTCCAACAAATGATTTTTCGGTCAACAAAATAACAACAAAGGGGCCCCACTAGATGAAACTCAATGCTTTGGATCCAATGCAACTTAAAGTTTTTCCATTTGAGTCCCATTTTGAGTTTTATCACAAGTTGCAACTCACCTCCTTAAGCCATTCAGGGACATGTCACCAATTTGGTCCAGGGGAATAAAATCCTAACCAAGTAGCATAACGAAGTTTAATAAGCTCATGCATATCTATTTGGTCAAGGCCCACACAACCACACTACCCACAATCACTCAACACAATGTTCTTGAAAATCAACCTCTTGTTCAGAAATTGTAATATGCCTTATTGAGTAAAACCTTAGTGCTAGAAATCCTCTAACAAATGTTTTTTTGGTCAATGGAATGATAGGGGAGGGGCCCCACTAATTGAAACCTGGTGCTACAGATATAATGTAACTAATGGTTCTTCCATCCGAGTCCCGGTTTGAGTTTTATTGTGAGTTGCAAATTGCCTCCTCAAGCCATTCACGGACATGTCGCCAATTTGTTCCAAGGGCATAAAATCCAAACTGAGAAGCATAACAGAGTTCCGTAAGCTCCCACAAGTCTATTTGGCCAAGGCCCACATGCCAATGCTACCCATAATCGCTCGACAAAATGTTCTTGAAAATCAACCTCTTGTTCAGAAATTGCACTATGCCTCATTGAGTGAAAACCTAGTGTCAAATATCCTCCAACAAATGGTTTTCTTGTCAATGGAATGATAGTGGAGGGCCCTCACTCATTGAAACATGATGCCCCAGATCCAATGCAACCGATGATTTGTCCATTCAAGTCCCGATTTGAGTTTTATCATGACTTGCAACTCGCCTCCTCAATCCATTTAGGGACATGTTGGTATAGAAATGCAAAGAAAGGCAAGGAAATGTAAGGAAAGTCAAAGCAAGGAAAGGCATGGCAAGGCAAGCCAAGACAAGACATGACAAGGCTAAGAAAATCTAGAAATGGAAAGGCAAGGCAAGGTCTAGGTCTAGGTCCAAGTAAATCCTATTAATTGTGATAATCCATGTTTCACAACTATGAAGATACCTTCGATATATGAATAAAGAGATCTTATGGTATGTCATTGAAATTCTCATGCAAGTATTTTTATCTAAGATAGATGGGATAACAAGTTGTAGAATTACAAGATTAATGAATCCTTTGATTGTAATTTTTACATATTAAACTTCTTCATTTAGTACATGCATTATTTTTTTTAGGCAAGAAAAAATGTATGATACGTGAATTCCATGGATTTTTCATTAAATTAACTTGATAACAAAATCCCTCAAACAATGAAAATAACTATACTTTTACAAGCAATTAGTTTTATGAATATTATAATGAAAGTACCTTTTCGATGAATTATGGTTAGCCAAGACAAGGCATGGCAAGGAAATGCAAGGCATGGCATGGAAATTGAATGCAATACATGGCATGGCATGGCATGGAATGACATGGCAAGGCATGGCATGGAAAGTTAAGGCATGGTGTGACATTGCATGGCATGGCATGGCATCTAAATGAAAGGTATGGCATGGAAAGGAAATGCATGACATGAAAAGGCATGATAAGGCAAGGCAAGGCATGGCATGTCAAGTCAAGGAATGGCATGACAAGGCATGGTATAATGAATATCATAATGAAAGTACCTTTTTGATGAATTGTAGTTAACCAAGGAAAGGCATGTCAAGGCAATGAAAGGAATGACATGGAAAGGCAATGCAACATTTGGCATGGCACGGCACGACATGGTAAGGCAAATCAAGGCATGGAAAGGAAATACATGGGATGGAAAGATAAGGTATGACATGCAAGGAAATGTACTACAAGACATGTCATGGAAAGACACAACATGGAAAGGAAATGCAAGGAATGACATGGAAAGGAAATACATGGAATGACGTGGCAAGGAATGGCATGCAATTTCAAGGCAAGGCAAGGCAAGGCAAGGCATGGTGTGGCATGTCATGGAAAGGCAAGGTGAGGCATGGCATGGAAAGGAAAGGCATGGAAAGGCAAGTCATGTCATGTCATTACATGGCATGACATGCCGTGACAAGGAAAGGCATTCCATGGCAAGGAAAGGCATGGCATGGAAAGGCATGGAAAGGAAAGACATGGCATGACAAGGAAAGGTAATGCATGTCATGGCATGGAAAGATAGGGAAAGGAAAGGCAAGGCATGGAAAGTCAAGGAAAGGCATGACATGACAAGGCAAGGCAAGGCAAGTCAAGGAAAGGCATGACATGACAAGGCAAGGCATGGAATGGAAAGGAATGGAATGTCATGGCAAGGCAAGGCATGTAATGGAAAGGCATGGAATAGCATGGAAAGGAAAGGCATGGCATGACATTGAAAGGAAATACATGGCATGACAAGGTAAGGCATGACATGGGAAGGCATGGAAAGGAAAGGCATGGAATGGCAAGACAAGACATGGCATGGAAAGTAAAGTTATGGAATGACATGGCATGGAAAGGCAAGGCAAGGAAAGGCACGACATGACATGTCATGGAAAGTAAAGGCAATGCATGGAATGAAAAATCAAGGCAATGTATGGCATGGCATGACATGGAATGGAAAGGAAAGACAAGGCAAGGCATGGCAAGGCAAGGCAATGCATGGAAAGACATGGTAAGGAAAGAAAATGCATGGTATGGCATGGCATGTCATGGTATGGAAAGGAAATGCATTTCATGCAAAGGTAAGGCATGGAATGGAAAGGAAAGGTGTGGCATGAGAAGGCAAGGAATGGCATGGAAAGGAAAGGCATGCCATGGCATGTAAAGGAAATGAAAGGCATGGCATGGCATAGATCATTAAGGCCTTGAAGTGCCATGCCATGCCTTGCCATCCCTTGCCTTGCCTTCCCATGCCATGGCAAGGAAAGGAATTTCATGGCATGGAATGGTATGACAATGAAAGGAAAGTTAAGGAAAGGCAAGGCATGGCATGGTATGACATGTTTTAGGTACCAGATATATTATAATAACATAAAACTTAAATACTATAGAGAATAACAACGAAACAAAACAATAGATGAAACCACAACACCAAAATAATACCTTTACTGAGAGGAAACAATGTTCACTTGCCTCTTCGAGGGGGAAACCTCCAACATAGGAATGCTCTATTACAATAATTCACAAGACAAAACTTCTCATGCCATCGAATCCTATTTATACTAAATCTGTCTACCACAAGAATAATCTAGAGGAAGATATTCTAGAAGAAAAAGCTTCTATTAGGTATTCTTACCTTTGACTTACGCTTCCTTATTAATATTGGCATTTATTACATGGAAAATATATTATTCTACCTATATGAGGGGTTAGGGAGGTTAGGTCCCTAAAATTCCCTCCCCCTTGAAAATTATCTTGTCCTCAAGGATTGAGATGAGGAAATTGATGTAGAATGGTAGCTGGATCCCAGGTGGAATCTACTGGAGTTGTATATTTCCATTATACTAACACTTCCTTGATGGTACGATGACGGAGAAAACACTCACGCTAGTCCAAGACTACTTATGGCTGCAACCAGATGGAGCCTTCTTCATCCAACTCAGGGAGACTGGTTTGATTTTGGAACTTAGTTCTGATCACCTTCTTTAAGCATAAGACATGAAAATCATGATGGATCTTAGAATGACTTGGAAACGCTAATTGGTAGGCGAACGATCCCATGCACTTGAGAACTATATAAGGACCATAAAATTTAGGTGAAAGTTTCTGACAATATTCATCCTTGAGTGAATTCTTCTTATAAGGTTGCATTCGAATAAACACTTGCCCCCTTCAACAAATTTAGGTTAGAACAACCTTGATCTACTTGTTTCTTCATGTGATTCTGATCCATTACCAAATTCTCTTTGATGGAACATAGAATAGCCTCTCGAACTGTAAGAGTTTTATCAACCGCTTGAACCTTCGAGACACCTAACATGTATGAGAGAAATAGAGGTGTATTTTGTCCATATAATGCTTCAGAAGGAGTCATGCGAGTAAATGTATGGTAAGAGGTGTTGTACCACCATTCAACTAGTGGTAACCATTGATCCCACTTATTTTTCTCTCAGATAAAAAACACCTAAAATATGTTGCTAAACACTTGTTGACAACTTCAGTTTGGCCATTAGTTCGAGGATGATAGGTTGTGCTTAGATGCAATTGGGTTCCCTGTATATTGAACAATTCTTTCCAAAATTTTTTGGTGAAAGTGGGATCTCAGTTAGAAACAATAGAATGAGGCATCCCACGAATCTTGAAGATATGATCCATGAAAAGTTGAGCCATAGTGGAGGTGGTAAATGGTTGTTGAAGAGCATGGAAATGAGCATACTTGGAAAGATGATCAACTACCACCATGACGACTCACTTATTTCCCGATTTAGGTAATCCAACAATAAAATCCATAGAGATATCCCTCCAAATAGCGGGTGGAATCAGAAGTGGTCGTAGTGTGCCAGGGGCTTTGACTGTTTCTTCCTTGTTGCATTGACGAACATCAAATTTCACCACAAAAGTGTGGACTCCCTGTTTCATACCATCCTAGAAAAAAATAACATTTGACCCTGCCACAAATTTTGGTAAACCCCGAGTGCCCAACTATGGGTGTAGCATGAAGCTCAGAAAACACCGTGGATTTAAGTTGTGACTGTTTACTTAAATGCATATGGCCTTTTAGTGAAGCTCATCATTGTTTCAAGAGTACCCCGGGGAAATTGGAGAATTGGCTTGCAATTGTTGGATCAGACGTGAGATTTTGGGATCGTGCAGTTGTTCCTGGAAAAAAACTTGGAGCCAATCTGGTACAATGAAGGAGAGAGAAAAGAGGTACCCTTCATCTTCATATTTTATTGAAAGAGCGTCAACAACCACATTGTCTTTTCCTTTCTTGTAAATTATCTCATAATCATATTCAAATAGCTTAGTCACCCATTTTTTTTTCTCCAGGGATGAAAGACATTTCTCTAGAAAATACTTGAGGCTCTGATGATATATCTTAATTTGGAAGTTTTTCCCCAAATAGATAAGGGCACCAGAGATCCACTGCATGAAAAATAACCAACATTTCCTTTTCATAGATTGATTGGACCAAATGTCACTCTGACAATTGTTTTCTGGTAAAGACTAAAGGTCGACCATCTTGCATAGAAATTGCTCCAATTCATCTCCTCGAAGCATCACATTCTAGGACAAAGGTCTTTGTGAAGATAAAAAGGGATATGACAGGAGTGGTTCACATAACCTCCTTCAAGGATTGAAAGGAATGATCAACTATTGGAGTCCAAGTGAAATAATTATTTTTAAGGAGAGCAGTGATATGCACCACAATATTTCCATAATTATTAACAAACTTGCGATAATAGCCTATTAAACCTAGAAAACCACACAAGGTTTTGAGAGTCTTGGGGTGAGACTTATCCTGCATAGCTTCAATCTTCTTAGGATCCACCCTGACACCATCCTTTCCAACAATATGACCCATGTACTTGACATCCGAGGCTCCACAAAAGTATATTTAGATTGTTTGAGGAGAAGTTGGTGCTGAGAGAGTAGATGAAGAACTCGATCCACATGAGAAAGATCGGATATCTAGGTTTTATTATAGATGAGAATATCATCAAATAAAAATAAGACAAAATGACGGAGAAAAGGATGGAAGACGTGATTCATGAGGCTTTGAAAGTGGAGGGAGAATTACATAAGCCAAATGGCATGACCAATAACTCATAGTGGCCCTCATGAGTTCGAAATGTAGTCTTAGGAATGTCTGCCTCTTTCATACGTATCTGGTGGTAGCCAAAACACAGATGAAGTTTAGTAAAGAAATGGGCACCAATTAATTCACCCAAGAGATCATCAATGATAGGAATGGGAAATTTGTCTTTGATGGTGAGTTTCTTGAGGGCACGAAAGTCATGACACATGCACCAAGAGCCTTCTTTCTGTTAGAATTAATGATTATGTTGAGTTGGTGATTGGTTTGAAGATTTGTAGGAGGATGTTGAGATATTCTCTCAACCTATCCCTCCAAGAGTGGAGTTAGTTGGATCAGCATCCAGCTTTATATATGCGTATTGTGTTGTGTCTATAATGCAATAATACAATCTATTTTTCTGTGTGTATTTCGTGTGTCTCACTGCTTTCATGTTTTCCAACTTGGTATCAGAGCTAGAACAGCCCTGACTCTCTTACCAGAGGGGCTGTAATATGAGAGCAATGTGAGATGAATCCGCTGATGTATATTGTAGGTTATAGTGTGAGCATAAATTCGTTTTTTATGTGATATTTCTTTAAGCGAATTGCAGGAAACAACAGTGTTAGCTATCCTATGCTAGGYGGATTGATCAATGTGATGTGCTAGGAAATGTTTTGCTGAGGAAAATCGCCATATCGCTGGAGATCGCTAGACACCATTTGCTGCCAGAAAATTGCAAGGGAGCATTTAACCCATACGCCAGCAACATGCGAGGAGGGGTCAATTTCTGTGAGGTCTGTATGCGATCAAATGGATTTTAAAACTAATGTGAATAGCCTGTGTGGCCAGTTCTCGAAAAATGTCAGCTATTTCAGCAATTATAGGGAAGAATGGAACAAACATAAAGCGTTTACGAAACTCCCCGAGGATCTCTTCCGTTAGACTATTGAGTCAATCTGGAAAACTTGACATATGTGGTGAATCGGAGGAAGATGTACATGGCGTTGCCTGGACCATTGAACGTCGTGTATGCTCTATCATTGCCAAAAACGAGGGATACCATCCTGACTTTTTCGTCTACTGTTTCTGCAAATCTCTTGCACAGCCGCTCTTAGCTGTGGATAAAATTTGTTTTCAGAAGAAACGTCTTCAGAAACCCCCAAATCGTATCTCTGTTTCAAACCTGGAGCCAGCGTGGAAGAGAAAGCCGCTGTAGATGGCAAGTTTTTATACTGATATATATATATATATATATTTAGTTACGTGTGTTGCTTAAAGTTTGTTTTTATATGATTACAAAGAAGGCCAGATCATAGAAGAATCTTTACGGGGTTTTATGGCCAGATCTTCAGTCCTGAAATTCACAAAGGTCATTTTGGAGGATTGATTGCTAAATACATTTTGTAATTAGAATACTTTCCTATAAAACTGTTGAAATTTATTCTTCGGGGTTATTTCACAGATGGAAGTATTTCAATAGGGTGGTTTAGTATCTAGACTCTTCTTCGGGGGTGTCAAGAATCTTTGATCCTACAAATTCATCAAA
>ML777289.1:311287-346884 GCA_009831015.1 Picea engelmannii | reverse complement strand
TCAACCTATCCCTCCAAGAGTGGAGTTAGTTGGATCAGCATCCAGCTTTATATATGCGTATTGTGTTGTGTCTATAATGCAATAATACAATCTATTTTTCTGTGTGTATTTCGTGTGTCTCACTGCTTTCATGTTTTCCAACTCTTTCTTAAGTACCATCATGATAGGAGAAGAATAGGGGCTAGTATTAGGATGGATAACGCCTGTGGTGAGCAATTCTTGAACAATTTTCTCAATTTCATATTTTTGGTCAAAGGGATGACGATAGGGATGAACATTGGGAGGAAGGATGTGGGAATGAGGGGAATGGAATTATCATGAACACCAGGGGAAGGGGGAAGTACCTAGGGAGTGGAAAAAATAGCTTGATGTTTGGAGAGGATGGATTGGAGGTTAGGATGCATAGAGGGTGTATCAATGGATTGAATGGAATGGAGTTGTGCAATAATGCTAGAATGACCTTTTTTTAGGAGCTTTTCCATGTGATGGGAATTGATGATCTTAGGGGAACCTATTGTGATTCCTTGGAACTTATACTATTGGCCCTCCTGGTTCAATTTCATGGTTAATTCCTTAAAATCCATGAGAATGGGGCCAAGAGTCCTTAACCATTCGACACCCAACACAATGTCACAACCACCCATGTCGATAGAAAACATATAATATTTCATGTGGTACTGACCAATTTGGAGATGCACATTTTCTTAATGCCCCTCACATTTCACGGACCCTCCATTGGAAATCATTATTTTAAATTTGTTGACTGCTCGAATATATCAATTAGTTTCTTGTGAAATGCAATGATGAATAAAATTATGGGTGCTTCCACTGTCAATGAGGATGATGACCTTCCGATTCTTAATGTAACCAATTAGCTTGAGGGTTTGGAGATTGGAGAAGCAAATGAGAGAATTCAGGGAAATGACCGATTCAACTTTTGGGGGGTCCGAGAGTGCAGTAAGGTTAGTGGGTTCAGGTGATTCATCCACAGAGGGAGTCACGACCTATTCTTCAGAAACATCCTTAAATATGGCCATAAAAATCTTTTGTTTCTTACACTTGTGCCCAGGAACATATTTGTCATCACAATTATAACAAAGGACCTTGAGTTGGTGTTTAGACATTTCTTCCCGGGTCAATTTATTGATCTTTAGTGGAGTGGAAGGAGGGCCGAGAGTGATTGGTTTAGGGCAAGGAATAAAGTAGGTTTTTATGGTTTGAGAAGAGACAACTTGTTGTGCTTCCTTAGCTCTTTTAGTAGCTTCCTCCCAACTTTGGGGGAGAGCCATGAGGACGTGGGAACGAATCTCATACTTGAGGCCACTGATAAAGCATTCATGGAAAAAATCATCAGACATGCCCTTCATGGAAAACAAATCATTCAAAAGAAGATATAAAGTCTTCCACTGTGCCAGATTGTTTCAACTTTGTCAAACAACCTAAATGGTGGGTGTAAGTGTCAAAGAATTCATAAATATTTGCAGAAAATTTTTTCCAAGCCGCATACCCTTGGCGGGCATTTTTTCTCCATTGCCACCATTGCAAACTGTCTTGGTCTAGATGGAGAACACCATACCAGAGTTTGGAAAACTCATTCGTAATGTTGTACAAAGAGAAATTCTGTTCCATTTGAGTTACCTAACGAGTGGGATCCGAGCCATTAAATTTGTTCACATCCATTAAAGGAAGGCGTAGGTCACGCTGGAAGTGATGGGGCTGAAAAGTATAGGAATTGGAAGAAGTATCACCTTTGAGGTGCAAAGGTGGGTTAGATGAGGTAAGGTCTCCAGTAATATTCAACTTGGCGCAGATCTGGGCAACGAAGGATTCAAGCTAGGTAGAGAGGTCATGTTGCACGGTTTCCATTTTTTCATCTATGGTGGAATGCATTTTGTTATTGAAGGTGGCAATACTGGCACTGAGTTGTTGTACTTCCTTCTGGGCCTCTATGAAATCAGATGACAAAGTGTTGAGGTGGGCATCAAGGTCCTAGCTACAGTTGTGGGCGATGATGAAGGGGGAACTAGAAAGGGGCGAGTGGGACCACACATAAAAGGGGTTATGGGTGAAGGGTATCATGAGGATTAGGGTGGCGAGGGGAATCCAATGGTGTAAGTCCCAAATAAGGGGTTCAGAATGGGGTCGAGACCACCGAGAAAAAAAAGTTGAAAAATGATAGGTATTACTGCGATCATAACAACAAGAGGAGTCCAATGGGATAGGTCTCAAATAACGGTGCAGGAAAGCCCCATACTCATTTTTTTTTAACTATAGTGAAGTTATACTCCAAACTGAACAATACTGCAGTGGAAAAATGCCCAAATTCTTAATAGGAAGAAATATGTAGTAATTTTGCAACTCGAATGGAGAAGGAATGGTTGCACTGCAATAGATCTTGTATGTTCCTTCTCAAGGGTTAGGGTTTTCAAGGTGCCTATAGAAAAAGGTTTTCCCTATGCTATAACTCTCTGTTATACGTGTGGGGTCAAAAAATAATACTCGACCCAATATCTCAGGGCACCAACTAAGGAGGCTAGACCATACCTTTATCCATACTACCTGATAACCTAGGTACTAGATATATATTCCTAAGTGTTGTTCTCGGTGGCACTATAACAATCAAGTGATTGATTGATTTATCTATGGAGGGCTTCAAGATATCTACGCTAGTTCATATACATGTGTTGTCTGATGGCATGGCATGGCATGGCAAGGCAATGCATGACATGGCAAGGAAAGGCAATACAAGGCATGAAAAGGCAAGGCACAACATGGAGAGGAAACGCAAGGAAAGGCAAGGCATGGCATGAAAAGACAAGGAAATGCATGGCATGGAAAGTAAAGGCAAGGTAATGCAAGGCATGACATGGAAAGGAATGAAAAGACAAGGCAAGGCATGGCATGACATGACATGCCATGGCAAGGCATGGTATGACAATGCAAGCAAATTCAAGGCAATGCAAGGCATGAAATGACAAGGCAAGGCAATGCATGGCATGGCAAGGAAAGGCAATGCAAGGCATGGTATGGCAAGGTGTGGCATGGCAATGAAAGGCAATGCAAGGCATGGTATGGCAACGCATGACATGTCATGACAATACAAGGGAATGCATGGCATGACAAGGCAATGCAATGCAATGCAAGGCATGCAAAGGAAAGGCATTATGGATCAATAATATAACAAGACTACCCCATAAGGATGGAATAGTAACCTATTTAGTGACATCCCTTTCTATGTAAATCCTACTAATTATGATAATCCGTGTTTCAAAACTATGAAGGTACCGTAGATACGTGTTTCAAGTTTTGTAGATAATTTTATGGTTAGGAATTCATGGATGATCATTGGTTTACATAGTAAGTGCTCTTTGTAAATCGTTGATGGTTATTTCTTGAATGTATAAAATAAATGTTTTACCAAAGTGGTGATATTGTATGTTATCTTATATTATTCTCGAATTAATCTTGTCTTGAAGCCCTCAATTTCGTGGTTAGATTAGGAATTACCCTCAATTTCCAACCTTTTTAGCTTGAAATCTAGGGTTTAATTGTCATGTTTCACCCTTAAAATACACCATGACACCTTTTATTACATTTATGTCATAATTTTTAGCCCTTTAAGACTTGATGTGTTGAATTCTCTAGGGTTGTTATGTTCCATATTCCATCTCAACAAGCATTTTTTATCTAAACCGTAGTTTAGGCTTGCATTTTCATCCCCCTTTCATTGCATGATTACTTGTTTTAAGGGATGTTATATTTGTCATGTTGTAACTTTTCATATTTCTGAAGTTAAACATCTTAATCATAAGTTTTATAACAACTATAGTTTCCGTGTTGATTTGTGGTGTTTGGGACTTCCCATTGACTTGTTTGAACTTAGTTAATATCATTTATTGGATTGGAAAGGCATGGAAATGTCATCACATGGCTTGGAAAGGCATGTCATGGAAACGCAAGGCATGGCATGGCATGACTTTGAAAGGAATGACATGGCAAGTCATGGTAACACAAGGCAAGACAAGGCATGGCATGGCATAGCATGACAAGGCATGGCATGCCATAGCATGATAGGACATGGCATGGAATGGAAAGGCAAGGCATGGCATGGAAAGGCATGTCATCTCATGTCATGGCTTGGCAAGGCATGGCATGGATTGATAAGGCATATTATGGAAAGGCAAGGCAAGACAAGGCATATTATGGAAAGGCAAGGCAATACAAGGCATGACATGGCAAGGCATGGCATGACAAGGCAAGGCATGGCATTGCAAGGCATGTCATCGCATGGAAATGCTTGGAATGGCATGGCATGAGATGGCATGCAATGGTATGTCATGACAAGGCAAGGAATGACATGGCATGGCTTGGAAAAGAATGTCATGACATGTCATGGAAAGGCAAGACAAGACAAGGCATGGCAAGGCAAGACATGGAATGGCATGGAAAGGCAAGACATGGCATGACATGGGATGCCAAGACAAGGCATGCCATGACATAACATGTCAAGGCATGTTATTTCAAGCAAGGCATGTCTTGGAAAGGCATGACATGGAATGTCATGGCAAGGAAATGCATGTCATGACATGACATGGAAAGGAAAGGCAAGGAATGAAAAGGCATGGTATGGCATGGCATGGCATGGTATGGAAAGACAAGACATATCATGACAAGGCATGGTATGGAAAGGAAAGACATAAATTGGAAAGACATGGCATGCCATTCCATGGGAAGGAAAGGTGTGGCATGGAAAGGCATGACATGACAAGGAAAGGCATGCAATGGCAAGGCAAGGTGTTGACGTCGAGCGACTAGACAGTCCCCAACACCAAAATTTCAACCTCCCACATGGCTAGGCGAGAAGAGACGGGAATGTCACCCTAGGCTTAAATCCCCAACAAAAGAACACACTGAACTCCAGGTTCAATTTCCTATAACCTACAGTCCAAGCGTGAATCCCTTTGCCTTGTATTTTTTTACTTTTTAACAATATTTGATTTTTATGTAATTTATAATCCTTATTCTTTTGTGTGTAATTATACATTTGTGACAACAAAATTAAATCCTAAAATATTTTAAATAACTAAAGAGAATGCAACCAATAAGATTAAAGAATAAAATGTTTTTTTTTGTATTTATTTAACAATAATTAACTAAAACGAAAAATAATCAAAAGTTAGGGAAAGATAGTGCTAAAGTGATTAATTAAAGAAGAATTTATTAAACAAGAAATTAATTTACTAAATACCAAAATTAATTATAAAACATGATAGATAAATGGATATTTTAATTTTGTTTAAGTCAAAATATGAGGGATTATAAAAAAAAAATAAAACTAAAATAAAAGAATAAAGGGAGTAACAAAAAAAACTTATACCTATAATCGAAAATGAAAGGACCTTATGTACATCATGTTACAAGAGTCATCGTTCATTATTTTATTTTGAATTTATTTCCCTTTTTTATTTTGAATTTAAGGTAGTGAATTAATAAAGATGGAGAAAGTTAAGATTTAACATAAAACAAATAAGAAACAAATGTAGAGCATAAAGGAATTTGATCTCTAATTAAAATTTCTCTCCATACAATTCTTGGAGTTCCAGGATTTACAAATCTTTGTGTAGACTTGGGCCAAGTATTTGGTCTTTATCCATTCTATAACAAGGTTACAATATATAGACCAAGAGCAAAAGAAAGAAGAAAGCTTAGCCAAAATGTAATGGAGTGATGGATGTGATAACACAAGGCGAGGACTTGCAAATCAAAAACTGATTAGTGCTGAAATAAAATTAGGCTTAAATACAACAAACTGACAAGAAATCATTTCACTTTATAAAACCTAGCAAAGCTCATCCTCACTTCGTCCATTTTATGCTTCGCAAGACCCCCGGTTGCCAACAATCCCGCCAATCCCTGCTGAAAGTAGAGGATGGATGATAAATTAAAAGAAAAAACCTCACTACTCTCCAAGCATACCTCTCAATCATTTTCTCTCCTAATTTTTTCCTCCTCTCGCTGGTTGTTTTCTGTTCCTTTTATATTGTTTTGGTGAGTAGTTCTAGTAGTTAGGGTTCATCTTATTTCAACGAACTGGAAACTGTATCGAATTGCCACCCAAATAAGAATAATTTTTCCTTTGGGAAATATAATTACCCATGTGTCATTTTGTTTGTATCCTTCACATTGGATATATTTTTTATTCATATAAGTTGTTCCAGATTGAATGTATTGCATATGATCTAATAAGATTTGATATTTTGGCACCCATATATGCAATTTTACCACGAGGTTCACAATAGAAACCAATGACCCTGTAACTGTCTCTTTTTCAGACTGTAATGATGGTTTTTCAACTTAGCTCTATGGAAATATGCGGAGATTACCATTCGATATCCAATGGATTCTTAGTGCAGGTCCAATTCAAGGAAGGCGTAGGTCACACTGAAAGTGATGGGGCTGAAAAGTCTAGGAATTGGAAGAAGTATCACCTTTGAGGTGCAAAGGTGGGTTAGATGAGGTAAGGTCTCCAGTAATATTCAACTTGGCGCAGATCTGGGCAATGAAGGATTCAAGCTAGGTAGAGAGGTCATGTTGCAAGGTTTCCATTTTTTCATCTATGGTGGAATGCATTTTGTTATTGAAGGTGGCAATATTGGCACCGAGTTGTTGTACTTCCTTCTGGGCCTCTATGAAATCAGATGACAAAGTGTTGAGGTGGGCTTTGAGGTCCTGGCTACGGGTGTGGGCGATGATGAAGGGGGAACTAGAAAGGGGCGAGTGGGACCACACATAAAAGGGGTTATGGGTGAAGGGTATCATGGGGATTAGGGTGGAGAGGGGAATCCAATGGTGTAAGTCCCAAATAAGGGGGCCGGAATGGGGTCGAGACCACCAAGAAAAAAAAGTTGAAAAATGATAGGTATTACTGTGATCATAACAACAAGAGGAGGCCAATGGGATAGGTCTCAAATAACGGTGCAGGAAAGCCCCATACTCATTTTTTTTAACTATAGTGAAGTTATACTCCAAACTGAACAATACTGCAGTGGAAAAATGCCCAAATTATTAATAGGAAGAAATATGTAGTAATTTTGCAACCCGAATGCAGAAAGAAAGGTTGCACTGCAATAGATCTTGTTTGTTCCTTCCGAAGGGTTAGGGTTTTTAGGGTGCCTATAGAAAAGGGTTTTCCCTGTGCTATAACTCTCTGATATACGTGTGGGTTCCAAAAATAATACTCGACCAAATATCTTAGGGCACCAACTAAGGAGGCTAGACCGTACCTTTATCCATACTACCCGATAACCTAGGTACTAGAGATATATTCCTAAGTGTTGTTCTCGGTGGCACTATAACAATCAAGTGATCGATCGATTTATCTACAGAGGGCTTCAAGATATCTAGGCCAGTTCGTATACATGTGATGTCTGATGGAATGGCAAGGCAATGCATGACATGGCAAGGAAAGGCAATACAAGGCATGAAAAGGCAAGGCACAACATGGAGAGGAAAGGCAAGGTATGGCATAAAAAGACAAGGAAATGCATGGCATGGAAAGGAAAGGCAAGGTAATGCAAGGCATGACATGGAAAGGAATGAAAATACAAGGCAAGGCATGGCATGACATTACATGCCATGGCAAGGCATGGTATGACAATGCAAGCAAATTCAAGGCAATGCAAGGCATCAAATGACAAGGCAAGGCAATGCATGGCATGGCAAGGAAAGGCAATGCAAGGCATGGTATGGCAAGGTGTGGCATGGCAATGAAAGGCAATGCAAGGCATGGTATGGCAAGGCATGACATGTCATGACAAGAAAAGGGAATGCATGGCATGACAAGGCAATGCAATTCAATGCAAGGGATGCAAAGGAAAGGCATTATGGATCAATAATATAACGAGACTACACCATAAGGATGGAACAATAACCTATTTAGTGACATCTCTTTCTATGTAAATCCTACTAATTATGATAATCTGTGTTTCAAAACTATGAAGGTACCGTAGATCCGTGTTTCAAGTTTTGTAGATAATTTTATGGTTCGGAATTCATGGATGATCATTGGTTTACCTAGTAAGTGCTCTTTGTAAATCGTTGATGGTTATTTCTTGAATGTATAAAATAAATGTTTTACCAAAGTGGTAATATTGCATGTTATCTTATATTCTTCTCGAATCAATCTTGTCTTGAAGCCCTCAATTTCGTGGTTAGATTAGGAATTACCCTCAATTTCCAACCTTTTTAGCTTGAAATCTAGGGTTTAATTGTCATGTTTCACCCTTAAAATAAACCTTGACACCTTTTATTACATTTCTGTCATAATTTTTATCCCTTTAGGACTTGATGTGCTGAATACTCTAGGGTTGTTATGTTCCATATTCCATTTCAACAAGCATTTTTTATCTAAACCGTAGTTTAGTCTTGCATTTTTTATCTAAACCGTAGTTTAGGCTTGCATTTTCATCCCCCTTTCATTGCATGATTACTTTTTTTAAGGGATGTTATATTTGTCCTGTTGTAACTTTTCATATTTCTGAAGTTAAACATCTTAATCATAAGTTTTATAACAACTATAGTTTCCTTGTTGATTTGTGGTGTTTGGGACTTCCCATTGACTTGTTTGAACTTAGTTAATATTATTTATTGGATTGGAAAGGCATGGAAATGGCATCACATGGCTTGGAAAGGCATTTCATGGAAATTCAAGGCATGGCATGGCATGAACTTGCAAGGAATGACATGGCATGTCATGGTAACGCAAGGCAAGACAAGGCATGACATGGCATAGCATGACAAGGCATGGCATGGCATAACATGACAAGACATGGCATGGAATGGAAAGGCAAGGCATGGCATGGAAAGGCATGTCATCTCATGTCATGGAAAGGAATGTCATGGCATGGCATGGCATGATAATGACATGCAATGGAATTTCTTTTCAAGGCATGTCATGGCATGGAAAGGCATGACAAGGCATGACATGGCAAGGAAAGACATTCCATGGCATGGCATGCCATGACAAGGAAAGGAAAGGTAAGGCATTCCATGGCATGGTATGGAAAGGCATGGCATGGAAAGGCAAGGAAAGGCATGGCATTCCATGGAAATGAAAGGCATGGAACAACATGGCAAGGCAAGGAAATACATGTCATGGCTTGGCAAGGCATGACATGGATTGATAAGGCATATTATGGAAAGGCAAAGCAAGACAAGGCATATTATGGAAAGGCAAGGCAAGACAAGGCATGACATGGCAAGGCATGGAATGACAAGGCAAGGCATGGCATTGCAAGGCATGTCATGGCATGGAAATGCAAGGAATGGCATGGCATGAGATGGCATGCAATGGTATGTCATGACAAGGCAAGGAATGACATGGCATGGCTTGGAAAAGAATGTCATGACATGCCATGGAAAGGCAAGACAAGACAAGGCATGGCAAGGAAAGACATGGAATGGCATGGAAAGGCAAGACATGGCATGACATGGGATGCCAAGACAAGGCATGCCATGGAATAACATGTCAAGGCATGTTATTTCAAGCAAGGCATGTCTTGGAAAGGCATGGCATGGAATGTCATGGCAAGGAAATGTATGGCATGACATGACATGGAATGGAAAGGCAAGGAATGACAAGGCATGGTATGGCATGGCATGGCATGGTATGGCAAGACAATACATATCATGACAAGGCATGGTATGGAAAGGAAGTACATGAATTGGAAAGACATGGCATGCCATGCCATGGGAAGGAAATGTGTGGCATGGAAAGGCATGACATGACAAGGAAAGGCATGCAATGGCAAGGCAAGGTGTTGACGTTGAGGGACTAGACAGTCCCCAACACCAACATTTCAACCTCCCATAGGGCTAGGCGAGAAGAGATGGGAATGTCACCCTAGGCTTAAATCCCCAACAAAAAAACACACTGAACTCCAAGTTCAATTTCCTATAACCTACAGTCCAAGCGTGAATCCCTTTGCCTTGTATTTTTTTACTTTTTAACAATATTTGATTTTTATGTAATTTATAATCCTTATTCTTTTGTGTGTAATTGTACATTTGTGACAACAAAATTAAATCCTAAAATATTTTAAACAACTAAAGAGAATGCAACCAATAAGATTAAAGAATAAAATGTTTTTTTTTGTATTTATTTAACAATAACTAACTAAAACGAAAAATAATCAAAAGTTAGGGAAAGATAGTGCTAAAGTGATTAATTAAAGAAAAATTTATTAAACAAGAAATTAATTTACTAACTACCAAAATTAATTATAAAACATGATAGATAAATGGATATTTTAATTTTGTTTAAGTCAAAATATGAGGGATTATAAAAAAAAAAAAACTAAAATAAAAGAATAAAGGGAGTAACAAAAAAAACTTATACCTATAACCGAAAATGAAAGGAGCTTATGTACATCATGTTACAGAAGCCATGGTTCATTATTTTATTTTTAATTTATTTCCTTTTTTATTTTGAATTTAAGGTAGTGAATTAATATAGATGGAGAAAGTTAAGATTTAACATAAAACAAATAAGAAACAAATGTAGTGCATAAAGGAATTTGATCTCTAATTAAAATTTCTCCCCATACAATTCTTGGAGTTCCAGGATTTACAAATCTTTGCGTAGACTTGAGCCAGGTATTTGGTATTTAGCCATTCTATAACAAGGTTACAATAGATAGACCAAGAGCAAAAGAAAGAAGAAAGCTTAGCCAAAATGTAATGGAGTGATGGATGTGATAACACAAGGTGAGGACATGCACATCAAAAACTGATTAGTGCTGAAATAAAATTAGGCTTAAATACAACAAACTGACAAAAAATCATTTCACCTTATAAAACCTAGGAAAGCTCATCCTCGCTTCGTCCATTTGATGCTTCGCAAGACCCCCGGTTGCCAACAATCCCGTCAATCCCTGCTGAAAGTAGAGGATGGATGATAAATTAAAAGAAAAAACCTCACTGCTCTCCAAGCATACCTCTCAATCATTTTCTCTCCTAAATTTTTCCTCCTCTAGCTGGTTGTTTTCTGTTCCTTTTATATTGTTTTGGTGAGTAGTTCTAGTAGTTAGGGTTCATCTTATTTCAACGAACTGGCAACTGTATCGAATTGCCACCCAAATAAGAATAATTTTTCCTTTGGGAAATATAATTACCCACGTGTCATTTTATTTGTATCCTTCACATTGTATATATTTTTTATTCATATAAGTTGTTCCAGATCGAATGTATTGCATATGATCTAATAAGATTTGATATTCTGGCACCCATATATGCAATTTTACCACGAGGTTCACAATAGAAACCAATGACCCTGTAACTGTCTCTTTTTTAGACTGTAATGATGGTTTTTCAACTTAGCTCTATGGAAATATGCGGAGATTACCATTGGATATCCAACGGATTCTTAGTGCAGGTCCAATTCCCATCATTAAAGACCAAAAATTTCTGACAATGGTTTCATCTTTCCAGCATGATTCTGACGCCTGCTTGGCCATAACTTTCACTGTACTCAACCCTTCTACAACTTGGTCGCATTCTTCCAGTGATGCTTCTTTCTTTTTTTCTTTAAAGTTTTCTCTCCATTGTGATATTCCCGACTATCTGTAGCAGGTTGACTCGCTCAAAGTCAGAAGAAAAGTTTCGCAAAATACTTTGGTGAGGAAGGCTTCGATGCAATATCTCCATGCCATATTCATAAGTAGATGGTTTTGTATTCCCTTCGAGCATCTCCATAAAAACTGAGACGTGTGTTCCTTTTGAGGCAACACTACCATTAGGATATACCTTAAGACACCAATAAACACTAGATGCAAATAATGTCTCACTATAGATGATTCCTTTGTTGACATCAGTTACATTATTAACTTATGAGATGCAATCTGTTGGAATTGGAGTTTGTGGAGATTCATCACATTTGGGGTTTTTTTACAACTGGTTATCACGATACTGCATAACTGTTTCTACAAGCTCCATCTCTTTTGTCAAAGAAACCCTTTTTCCTGACATTTCCAGGAGTTTGCATTTAAGTTGTTCCTCAGTCTTTTTTTCATAAAAGCATATACCCCTTGCAATTCTACCAAACTCTCATATTTTGTCTTTATTATGTATCCAATACGTAGATTTTTTTCAACTACACAACAAACATGCCACTCGTATTAGCTCACATTTTAATACCCCATAGATTTCATGACCATCGAGTGCTTGAAGCTGATAAGGATGAAATATAAAACCTACTACTCATACGTCTTCAAAGATATATATAAGGTATAATGTATCTGAACCCTTCTTGTATTTAAATGGCGATGTTGAGCGATATCTTTGGTAGTGTGTACGGTGCATTTCCAATTGTCATTCGACTTGGAAAGCCGTGAGGGTTCATAATCAAATCTGGGAAAATACCACATTCAGAAAATGGAAAATCTTCCTACTGAACAATAGTCCTATAGACACCTTTCTGACCATGCCTACTGCTAAATTTGTCATCGAGCTCAGGTCTATGCGCATGCTGGAATAAGAACTTTATGTTAAGAATATGTTCATCATTTCTTGTCAACACCACTTTATCTACAACAACAGACTCCTGTGTCTTGTGACTTTTTGGAGTGGACTTGTATGCACTGTCTGGTAATGCCATTCAATTTGGCACCTCATCCCTAACATTTATAGGGGTCTTCTTATATATATATATATATATATATATATATATATATTCAAACGTAATTCAACATTTCAAAGGGTTTTAACTAATGTGCCACTATCCATGGCCAAATTCATACCCAATGCATTCTTGCATTGATTTCAAGTTCGTCACACTTTAGGATTGGTTCTGGGTCATGGGGTGTTGGGATTTAACCTATCCTTTCCTCATATGGTTTTAGTTGTTTTTCAATCATTCTTAAAACAGGCGATCACGACCCCAAATTAGTACATATTAAACTTAAAAGTTTTGCATGAATGCTCCCACACATTATGCCTTCATTAATATTCAGGGTGCCAACACTCATGGCCACCCACATTTAATTTTCTCTAACACCTATACCTTGTGAGTGAAAATGTTGGAAGGTCCTCCTTCCTCAATGAGGAATCCATTGTTTGTCTTTTATGCAAATATGCATTTCCTGGAAGTAATTCCAAGCAACGTGCTATCTATGAGCACTTTTGTTTCCAATCGTTCCTTGACCGGTCCATGTGTTCATGACATATTAGTTCATGAATTATTCCAAAGGTTACAATCGTTCTTTTAGTACCAGAGGTTCATGCCTCCATTATTCAGGTCATCCTCTCCAAATTATACCCTACTCGGGTATCCAAGGCATACAACTTCCCTTTCAATTTTTTTCAGGTATAAAATGCAATAATAAACATTTCGGAAGGGGTTCTTACCAAATCCCTTCATACCCTGTGCCACACAGGCATGAATACCTTTATACCTGTTCTTGGCTTCTTGCACCCTTTCTCTGTCCTCTAACTTATCAGTAGTACTTTAGCGGGATTTCCACAGTCCCGTCAACAACCTTTCGACCACAGCCTTTCCATGGTCACCCTCTGCTTGAGGTCGTTCATTATTGGCAACTGTCGTCCTCAACAGTTCTAGTATTATTCCTTTATACACATGACATTAATCGTCATGAAATGGAAATGCAAATATCATAGCGTTTAATTAATAAAAAAAAACATTTCCAGGCATGTCTAGCATATCTGTATGCACTTCATCGCATTATCTTTAATGTTTTTCATGAGTGTAACATAAGGATTCTCAATTGTTTTCACAACATTAAAACCATCATTACTATGGTGTCAAAGCATTTTCATTCATCAATGTACTGGCTTCCTCATCCCATAGAAGCGTGATGCACAATCAAGGAAGGAATTGAGGGCTCTCCCCTTCTTCCAATTCTTTTTACATCGCCCGGGGATTTTCAGTCAAGTCAAGCTACCTCTAAGGTCTTGCTTCCTTTCCTTAATCACATATTTCACCAAGATGTATCAGATAAACATCCCCATTTATCCATTCAATCATACCCAGGGGTTTACTGGCCTCTTACCAGCCATACTGGTTTCCACAACTGCTCTTTCTGAGCATCCCTGGGTTAGGCTTGTCTTAACTCTTAGGATACTGCAACATGCTTTAATAGCAA
Organism: Picea engelmannii; assembly: GCA_009831015.1. Classification (NCBI taxonomy): domain Eukaryota; kingdom Viridiplantae; phylum Streptophyta; class Pinopsida; order Pinales; family Pinaceae; genus Picea; species Picea engelmannii. The sequence continues at coordinate 332,728 of ML777289.1, read as the reverse complement.
CTATATGCTCATAATGAATCAGGAACGTGTACATCCTACACACTTCCATTAGGTTATCAGAATGGTCAATATTCAATTATTAGTCTTGTATTACTTACATGATTCTTCCAAAAATGTAATCTAGGATTCTTATATATGGGTAGGCCTTGCAGCCCATTGTCCAACCTTTCAACAATTATCAGGGTTGTGACTCTATTCCTCTGACAGAGACCTTATACAGTTCCTCCACTGGGAACTCCTTCAACATGCAACTTCCTCGCTGCAGATCCATCACCACTGTGATGGCCTCAACCTTGAGTTTGCCTTTTTGGGGTCTACCAAATATTCGCCTTAAGGAATATAAACATGCATCTTTATTAATTTACATGTATGATGTTCTTAACCACTTCCACAATCCTAAGCCTGCATGTAGCTATCGTAGGTATACTTCATAGCCTACATACATTTCTATTTTTAAAATCAGTCATCTCAGGATTGGTCACCATCCTTCTCATGTGATCTGCAAAGGCATAAACATTTGCCTCTTATCATGACAACATGGCATCCTTGCTCGTTTACTCTTTCCTTTAATTGTACTGGATTTTCCTGAGGGTATGGAGTACATTCCCTTTAAGCTATCCTTCAAGACAGATCCTTCACGACTCTTTAGAACGGAGTCAACCATGCATCCATGGTATTCATTTAATTTTGGCAAGTGTAAGTCTTGCCTCACGTTTCACTCATCAGGGCCATCATGTTGGGCCTTTAGTATATTTATACTCTTACATCATACATGTGCATTACTTGCACGCTCTATATATCATTCGTACCTCACTAGTATGAGTATCAAGCTTTTTAATAGGAAGCTCCTCGGTGCATTAAACTCATGCACTATTCATCATACTGGCTTACACCCTCTCCTCACGCAACCACCGACGGTGACCACGATCAAAATTTAAAGGGTGCTTCACGTTTCGCGATTTCAGAATTCCCATTGCGAGGAAATTTTGTTTTCCCTGACTCCCGAAATCCGAAAACATGAAAGACCAAGGCTAAGGTTTTCTTGGCTCTTTCATCTACATGACCCTCTCCTCGGAATCTGAGGTCAATTCTTAGACACACGTCAGGATCCCGTATTTCGACGAATCCATGGACAACGCTCCACCGCTTCCCAAACTTCTATTCTATGTGGGCCGACAAGTCTGGATTCCACGGTCCAGATCTCTCCGGCAATCATCGGTCCTGATTAACGCGGTTATTTACCTGGCACGACTTTGGGAAGTCTACGCTTCCATTTTCCCCATAGACGAAACCTCTAAGCTCTAGATCAACAGCTCTCGTTGATTCCGATCTAACGGATATTATTCCTCCTGAGCTTATGAGTGATGAGAGGTTATCAGCCTTTTCTTCCCCGCTGATTAATTAGGTCTAACGGTCACCAACGGCTCTCCAACCGACGGTTGTGATTATGTTGCGATTTCTCATTTCGCGACTTCGGGACTTCTATTATGGAGAACCTCGAATCCTTCGATCTCCAGAATTGCGAAATTTTCTCTGGACGATCAATGGTCCAATTCGCTACTTGATCAATGACTATCATCTTTTCGTGAATTTCTCCTTGCTTCTCCCAAGCCTTTTGGTCTTGCGAAATTCCGGTATCTCCTCGCAACTAACCAGTGTGCTATTTCCCGAGATCGAACAACCTGAAACATTTCGGTTCTTTCTGAATGGATCTTGACTCTAGATCCCATCCAATCTTCAAAATTATTTCCTGAAGGATTTCTCCTTCTACATCTTCTGATATTTTTAAGATACTTACAGGACTAATCTCATAGTCCCAACTCATACGGGTGTTACCCTCTCTTTATGGAAACGACCAACAAGGGTCACTCTTGGGAATTAGCAATAGTCTCAAAGGACTCCTCAAACAAGTTATCCTCACTATCAATTCTAACCATTATGGGTTAGGTAAAACTGACCCTACATATTTTCACTAGTCCTCTCAATCATGGGGAATTATATGCTCAGGGTTTAGTCTCTTAATAATACAGTGGTCATAACTTTCTAAGGATCCTACCAGTCTCTACCAAATTTCCCAAATCATGAAGGGGTTCTTCCTTTGAGTATTAATCCTTACCTAACCAACCAACTTAATCGCAAGAGACTCTACCTGCTTTAGTAGGTAGCCATTGTTACATTAAAGTAGAATAACTCGGTTCATGTCCCTTGTCTGGCTCATGCAGATTCATAGAACAACTTATTCCACCTCTGTTATTGGCACTTAGATCTTATCAGTAATAATGATCAGTGCATCCCTACTCCTATGAGAGTAGTTACCTTCTTAACGGAGGGTTATAGAAATTTCCAAGTTACAGTCTAATTCTACAATCCTTCTCCTTAAAGAGAAAACACAGATAACAATATCTTCTAACGCGGCTCGTACCTGAACCCAAGTAGGCCAAGTGTTGTAACCATGCTCTGATGCCATTTTGTCACATACCCACTACCTAAATTGGATTTTTATGGTCTTCTGCCGAATCAGAACCCCTAAATATCCATGGAGGCCCAGCGTAAGCTGGCTCTTACTGTCTCTCTATGTTCCCATGTGATCACAGGTCACGATCACAATGCAATTTGAACGCAGTGCCTATTTGTATTTCACACCTCGGCGCTACAGTAATGTCTAATCGTTCGACTCTGCAACCGCTGAACCTCGACAGGGCTATCGAATGGCCAATAGGGACGAATCCCTACACGGTTAGAAAACAACTAATGAGAAACGACCCCGTTGCGCAGTTAAGGGGAACACAGGTGGCAGAGAGGGAAACGCGACACGGTGGTTGACATGACAGGAGGGGCCCCACTTCACACGCCACACTATTCTGGACCCCCCCCCATTAAAGTCAGAATGGAAAGGGGGGTCTGGAATCCAACTAAGCATCGTTGATCAAGGGGAAATAATCTCGACCGTTCGAGAGTTGCGCGTCCAATTCCAGACCCCCCCCCCCCATTAAAGGCAGAATGGCAAGGGGGATCCGAAATGCATCCTCAGCCGTAGATCTGGGCGGGTGGACTATGGCCATCTATATCTACTTGCTACTTACCCTATTGCGCATTCGCTCTCCAGCGTAAAACTGACATCTCTTCCTCGCATCTGACGGTCATTACAACCCTTGAGATCTCCCGACGGGATCTCATCCATCCATCGAGACTTAGCCACCTGCTATCGTCTCGTCAATATGGGTCGAGATTTGTCAAGGCAAGAGCCTGGGTTTTTGTCAACGGAATTCCCGAATCCCTGATCCCCGATTTCCCGAAACGGGTAATCTCTCGACACGTCACCTCCTTTAATTGGACGGTCCACAACTTCTTTGGGATTTCCAACTAGGAAAGTATCGATCCCTTATTGCCAGGACTCCCGATATCGCGATTCCTGATTTCCCGAAATGGGAGATCTTGTGACACGTGGCCTTCGTCAATCAGATGGCTCACAACTGCTCCAGAATTTCCACCCAGGAAAGTATCGATCCCTTTTCGCCAGGACTCCCGATCTCGCGATTCCCGATTTCCTGAAATGGGATATCTCACGACACATGGCCTCCGTCAATCGGACACCTCAAATCTATCTCAGGATTTCCACATTGGAAAGTTCTGATCCACTGGGGTGTTAACCCCCGGGCATCTTCTGACAGATCCCACGACTGTCGGGTTTTTTAGCTGAAATATGACGACTCAGACAGATTCCTAACTTGTGGGTTCTCCCACGACTTCCTAAACGTGGAAAGATCCATGGCCTAGATAGTCTCAGGGAATTTGGAGCTCCACGGTCCTAAACTCTTCACTACCCATGAAGATACAGGAAAACAAAGTGGTAAGGCATTTAACGCCTTACTTTCTCCTACTAATATAACGGTCATGTGTGACCGTAGATTTCCTGATGGATCCTCGTCCATCGATTAATACCTATCAGGATTAAGGCACTTATCTTTCCAACTTCCTCTTACCAAATCTAACGGTCATGAGTGACCACAGATTTCTTGATGAAATCTCGTCCATCGATTCGTTACTATCATGGATTTCTTAGGGCCTTGATCCCTCATGTCCTCCTTCCAGGTTCTTGATGGGATTTTCAAGGAAGGGATCTCTATGGGTAGATTCACTCAGGGTACTACCTGAGTTATATACGGGTACCTTTCTCCCACAAATTAGACACGCGGTCTGAGTTAGGTTGGTAAGCAGATAAATAGTGATTTATGAAAACATAAGCCAGACGTAGTCTTTCTATTATAAACATGCATCTACTAGTATTGATCAAAACATCCTACAGACATTCTTACAATGAAATCATTCACAGTTTCACAGCTTATGGGCATAATCATCAGAATAAACATATATATATATTTCAAGATGCCAGAGGCAAAACACTTATCAGAAATAACACTAGGGGGTTATGCAACTGCTGAGAGGGGTGCTCGTTTCCACCCAACCGTAGGCTTAGCGACTCCCAGCAGATTTACCACTAGCCACCCCTGAGCTGAGACCACGATGCTGTGAGACTGCGTCTTTGTTTGCTAGTGACCAAGAGCGAAGGTTACAATCCTTCCTCTCTGCTATCACTCACTCTGCATAATGCCAAAGTTCTTCCCTCGCGTCTTCCCCCCAATCTCTTCTACCCTACACCTTATCCTCTTACGAGGTTGCATGTGGTGCGATTACCCTCGCACTGGTCAGTCATGATGGCTCTACGGATGGGTGGTTCACCTCCCCATCCCTCATTAATTCCTGAGGAGCCATCTACTTACCAGTCTGCAAGGCATTTAATTTGGGGCCAGCAAGCTTCTTTTGGTTCTCCGGGCCAGTGGAGTCCAAATAAGGTATTAATCCTTGGTGGAAGTTAATGCCACCTTTCCAGGTGCCTTCCACCGCCATCGTGGTCTCTTTTCAACACATCCCCTCTCCGTAGTTCTGCAATATAAATTCATAATGTTATTTACATTCATCGACCTTCTTCATAAGGTCCATTCACATCATACATTCACATTTTCATCATGCTTTAGCATGGTAATTCCTATATTAGGATTAATTACAAATTTTGGGGAAACAGGGTGTTACAGTAGCATGAATAATGAGAAATTTATCAAGCAAAAGGGTATAGCACTTATGTTATAATTAACATATTTGAGAGAGATATGGGATATAAAAACTGAGAGTGTGGCAGATAAAATAATATATTTTTTATTTTGATTATGGCATGTAGTGGTAGTAAGCTCATCACTAAAAGGCTAAGATATAATATAAAAAGAAGAAACGTGGTATGGACCTTGAAGTCATAATTAGAATATTTAAAGGAAGACACATGAAGGATGTGTCAGGAAAGTGAGATACATTATGGAAAAAGTGAGTCATGCATAGATAAAGTAGTTATATGTTGGTTTGTTACATGATATAAACTCTTAATAACTTATTCACTTTCTTTTGATTAAAAATGAAGTCACTTTGATAAGGTGAGACATAGGAAAACAAAGGGTGATGATATAGTAATGTATATGGAAACAAAGGAAGATGTGAGAGTCTAAGCATAAGGTGGAAGTGTGTAAAATATGATAGCATTAAGCATGTGAGGAGTGGGAAAAAGGTCATTTTTAATGATAGGTTTACAAGACAAGTGTTACTAACATTGTGCTAATTTAACGAGAATAAGTGAAACTTTGCGCAAGTAGTGTGATTCGAGAGGGAGCTTGGCAATGCTTTGCTGGTGAAGTACAGTTGACATAAATATTCGTCAACACAAGGCATGTCCTGACATGAAATGACAAGGAAAGGCAAGGCATGGCATGGCAAGGCATGGCATGGCAAGGCAAGGCATGTCATGGCAAGACATACAATGGAATGTCATGGAAAGGCATGGAATGGCTTGGAAAGGCAAGGCATGACATGGCATGGGATGGCATAGAAACTAGGGCAAAGCAAGGCATGGCATGGCATGGAAATGAAATACATGCAATGTAAAGGAAATACATGGCATGGCAAGGCAAGGTAATACATGGCATGGCATGGAATGACATGTTTGTTGAGGAAAATATATGAAATGATCTTACTCAAGCATTTTCAGAATTTACTTGGCTAAAGAAAAGTAGACGGGAATATCACCCTATGTTTATAGACAACAAAAATAACATCCTAACTCACAAGTATTAATTACAAGTGCTTAGGCTAGTCTTTTATCAACAAAAAGCTTGCCGGAAATTCACTTTTTATGTAATTTTCTGAATATAACAGTTGTTGAAATAAATGTAAGAACACAAGTATAGACACCAAGATGATAATCAAGACAAATGAAACATAAAACAATCATTTATTTCATTTCAATTCACCAAAGAGTCATTTTCTTTACAAAATCTCATACAAAAATCTTGGACCAAAGTCAAACTTAGACATCCCCGATGGAACATACAAAAGGGCCTCTGACAGAAAACCAAAACTAAACTCTAAAAGATGGATCAACTTGTCACATATTGCTTCCCACTCGACTCTGAACAATATCCTTTATCAGTCATGAAAATTAATTCACAAACAGACAAGTCTACACAGACTATCAAAGATAGATCAACACCTCTAAAAAACAAGTGTCTGAATGATTTGATTCAACCTTGAATATTGTTGTCTACAATAAGACCCTGTTATCACAAAAGAGAATTAGGCCTCGGTGAATATATGAATGAATGAAAACTGAACTATCTCAACATAAACTCAAAGAAAAAACCTTAGCATGCTTCTGCTTCTATCCTCCTTTCCGCTCCTCCCTTTCCTTTTGCTTTTAACAAAATAGAATTGGTTGAAGAAGTTGAACCAATTCATTAGTTAAGTTAACTAAAAGACTCAACTAAATTTATTTAGGAGGAAGAGTAATAATTATAATAAGGGTCATAACTAATAATAACTAGTAGGTGGGACCCCTTGTAACTCCCTTTCAATCATAACAACTATAACATAACCATTAGTTAAGAGAATACACCTCCTTGTGTCTCCCATCAACATATTCACTTTTGGTAATTTAAACTCATGAAATTTGAAGTGATTTCAAAAATAATACTCCTATATCCAAAATAAGGCATGTTGTCCAAAGATCCCTAAAGTCAACTGTCATAAAACAATAATAGATAGAATAAAACTCAAAAGCCACATTCTCCTTTGTTGATGTTACCATTTTTTAGTCCTTTTCTTTGACAAAAGCGTAATAGGCCTCTGTTTTTAGCCTTTTATTTAAATAACTCATCCATGTATGTGTGATTCATTAGTAATGATATTTTAATTAACCATACATGAAAAATCTTTTAAAAAATATGAAATGGATTTTGGCTCAACAATATATCAGACTCATGCAATCCAATCCATACAAATTGTTTTACCGCTTATCAATGAGCAGGGGCTAAAAATGGTTCTGGGATATGCGAGGGGTTTGTATTGAGAGAAAACATGATTCCATGAAGGGAAAAGAACACGGTTACTGCTCAGTGACAACAAAAATCAACTGCAAGCAACCCAATAAAACATCATTGTAATCCACACAAGACACTGCCACTTTCGACTGCTTAACACCGAAATTATCTTGACTGTAATTAATCTCATAACAGAGAGTGAAAAAATGAATATGGGAGGTGAAGGGGTTTGTAATTAGCGAAAAATGAAATAATGAAAGGGAAGAAAAATGATTACTGTTCATGAAATTAATTAAGTGATCCATAAAACACTCTGCGAAAAGAGATGCATCAACTATCAATCATCTTGACCAAATAATAATTTCTGTGCATTTAACTAGTTTACTGTTCATAATCAAATATACAACACAATGCCATCATAAGAGAGTATGCATTCCACACAATCTGTAAAGAGAATTTTGTTCCCTTCTTCACATCTTATAACAATTCTCAAACAATAGCCTTTCCATTATGTTAACCATCGAAATCAACCACTGCCCGTATCTTACTTCAATCAACCAATATGCCCAATTTCATGTTTCCATAATTCACAATGAAGTCACACGATCACTGCAATCGAGCATGTCATTTAAATGAAATGACATTCGTTAAACATATACAAGCAGTAACCAAAATAATCAAGACCAAATTTCCACGCCCAAATAGATATCTAAAAATATAACCAACAACCACTATTTAGACACAAGCTATGCACAGGGTCATTCGCCCAGGCAATGTAATTCTACCACTGTAAAATAAAAGTAAAAAACAATTCAATGTGACTTAAAAACTGGTCCATCCCTCCAAAACGATGAGATCTCAACAACATGCCCCTCTTAACAAATGGTCGATTGCAACAATTAAACACACTTAAAACCCCGTGAGAGAAAAAACTATCCATATTGTGCACAATGCGCAGTCACCAAATCATTGCGATGCAATATAACAAAATCAAACGCATAGTCTCAGTAATAACTCAATCCATCATGTTGAGTCATTAATAACACGGTATTACTTTGATTTAATCCGACCATAACCAACTATGTTGTGCAACCTCAGGCTTATACAATCGAACAATCATAAGGATACAATGGGTATGCAGTCATCCGGTTCCATAATCATTTGGCCCCAAGGAAAAACACAATTACTATGACCATTATTTCTATGTGAAAAAACCCATACACATAACGTGACAAGCGTAAGCAACTTCAAGCATTTGTAACCAATGCCAGCTAAACATCCAAACAATATTTAGTGCAAAAAAAACCAGTGACTGTGTAATTTGAGTTGTGCCAATAACCATGCAAGATTTGTGATTATTATCACTGAAGTAGTAACTAAATGCCAACCAACACGAATGTCATATGACCAACTAGGAGAGTCTGCATTCAAAGTAATTGACCATACATCCAATCCACAATAATCCATAACAAACTTGACAGGCCCGACAATATTCTCTGTGAAACTCTAGACTGGAGGGTTAAGGGTTTGTCCGGTAGCCATCACAGGGGGAATAGAGCCAACTCCTTGTAATGGTGAAAAATTCAACGCCAAAGGTGTACACACTGAGAGAGATAATATTTGCTTGTGGACATGAAACAATTCTGTTATGGGGCCCTAACATGAGGTGGCGCTTTAATCTTGGTGTGGCAATGTTATTGAATGCACGCAGGGTATAGCCCTCGTGCGCCCTAAATCCAAAAACTACCACATAGAGGTGAAGACAGGGCCGACTAAGAGCAGGAAAACCCAAATTGTGACCTCTAGTGGCGAAATCAACCAAATTCCCAACTGTACAATGCGTGGTCGCATGAATGCTTCAGTCATTAAACCCCATAAAATTCCACAAGCTAGATACATCAATGCGAAAGCATGAAGATATCCCACCAAGACTAATGAGGATACTCTAATAAAACCAACAGGGATAAAAGAGAACTCTTATGACTGCTAATGCTCAGGATAACCAATAATGCTATGACTTCAACATCATTTCAAGGAGAATCATCAACGTTTCATTCACAATCACCATTTTATACAGTTGCCAAACTTAAGGAAGTCACAAACCAATATAACTGAGCCAACATCCATTTCATACCAGAGTAGACTCATGAAGGGCCAAAAAAATAACATACCTGTAATCGAATTTCTTAAGATGCGAGTATGTTGAGCGGTTTCTCCCCACTAAGGAATTAGAGCATAACCCCAACAACAATGTTCAAGCAATAACCTGACTAGGTTGGTGTTCAATGGAAAGAGTAAAGGTGATGTGCATTAATTTCACATCACTTCCATACTTCAATGTTCATTCAATTCTTATTACGCGCCAACTACTTAATCAAGCAATCATCCACTTGAACCATGTGTTGAGACCAACAATCATTAATTTCCAAGAGCGCTACCCATATCACATATTACCATCTCCACTATACAAAAAATACATGTCAACTATGTTTTATACAACCTAAATAAATCGCATGGCCATCACATGTTAGCTAGGATTTTCCACAACCTTTCCAATGCATATAGCGTGTTAGCATAAGATAGTTTCTTCCTTTAATTTCCTTTCATTTGTTGTTACTTAACATATGTTTGTTGCAGGTGTCACAAGTAGTAGGTCTAAGAACATGCAACAATGATAACCATGAAAACTTCAATATAGAACTTGAGCTTGGAACAACAAGGGAACCACATATAATATGCCTGATCCATTATCCAATAAAACAAGATATCATCAACCTGTAGACAGTGTCAACAACAACATACCATCAAATAAGCACCAGATTTGATCTCCAATCTACAAGGGGGTCCCACCTACTAGTATTACTTAGCTTTTATAATAATAGGCTTAGCAACACTTTGTAGGCAAAACTTAGTGACGACTTTTTAATCGTCAACAATGGCATTGCATGACAAGGCATGGAAGGTTAAGGCATATCATAGAAATACAAGGCATGCAATGAAATGACATGATAAGGCATGACATGGCTTGGCAAGGCAAGGCACGACATGGAAAATCAAGGCAAGGCAAGGCATGTCATGGCTTGGCAAGGCATGCAAAAGTTTTCACCGACACTCAAAATGTCATAAACACTTCATTGGATGGAAAGAAACTTTGTGATATAGATTTAAGTCATATGTCCCTAGAAAAAAATGTTTTTTGTTTCTTGGAATGAGAAATGTTTCATTTTTTGTTATTCTTCTTTCATTGCAATCCACATTTTGATTTGAATTTTTCCTTGCATAATGCTATGAAACGTTATATTTATTGTTGTATAGGTTAAAATGGGAAGCTACATGACAAGACATGCAAAGAGGGATTAGTCTATTTTAAATCATAGTGGTGTTCTAGGGATTTGTAAATGTAACAACCTATATTTTGGCCTTAGAAGGTTAGAACTTTGATTTTTACTTATCTTAGCGATTGATTGCTTAGTATTTGTTGGGTTTAGTTAGAATGATATAGACATTTGATATGTATACATTTGGACCTATTTATGTGTTGCGGGATATTATTTTTATTGTTATATGTTTATGAGGATCATAGTTATGTGATTTGTTTAAATATACAAATTTAAATGTGGAACTTTGGAGCTTCATGCACTAGCCATATGTGTGGTATTTATTGCCTTTAGTATGATTGGAAACACCATTTAGGTAAGTCACATTTGTTTCCTCAAAAATTATTTAGTGTATACTACTAATTAAATGTTTTGTTAAATTTTACTAGTTTTGGGGTCTTTAAGTCAAGTAACCAATACTATATATAGAAAATTAATATATTTATAGCTCATGAACTTGAATTTATTTTTCTTTTGAAAAAACCATTTTTAAAAGATCAAGAATTGTCACTAGTGACAACAAAGTTTGAAAATTAATATATTTATGGTTCATTGACTTGAGCTTATAAGATTGTTTGCTTACAAGTTTGCAATATATATTTTTAATAAGTTTATGTATATATATGTATATATATGATGATGGTGGTGGTGGTGATGATGAAGTTTTAGTAATTTTGAGGCATCATCTTGTGTATATGATAATTGCCTTGAAAGTAGTACTTTAAGGTGGATTCAAGTGTCATCCATCAACTTTGAGTGCTTTGGCTCCTTTTCCATCGACCATATGCATCTAACAAGTGCACCCAAGTGTGTCCACTACATTGGCAATTAGTTTCACTTTACCAATGCTGAAAGAAATATATGCTTGGCCCAAAAATTTAGGTAATGAGAACCAGTCATTGCTCATGGCTTTAACACTTAGCAATGTTTTCCACCATAAGAGATTCGTTAATCTGTAACTCAAGTATTTATAATCACTTTAGAAAAAAATCATACATTCATACACATAAAATTCATACACTTTGAAATTCATACATTCATCAACATAAAATGCAGGAACAATGAGATGAACATAAAAATGTGCCATGAAATCTATATATATATATATATATATATATATATATATATATATATATATATATATATATATATATATATATATATATATATATATTCAACATCGTCTAAATTGTACATTTTTTACAAAATGATGCCTCCTGCCCAATATACAAAATGACAACAGGTGCCATAACATGGAAAACAACCATATGATGGCCTATATACATAATGTCAATAATTGGTCAATCATTGACCATTTCCACCCTCAGGAGAATCCTAAATATCTATCTTTATTCTCTTGCTTTAGGAATCACCTCGAGTGGTTTTGGGCCTCGGCGTGCTTCGTTACTCTGGAGATTGCACAAAGAAAAAACATTGTTATAAGTTTTTTTCCTCAATGAATTAAAATATATACAAAATGATCATTTGTAATTTAACCTAAGACAACTCACGACATATGCTACTAATAATTGTGAGGGTGTTACCCTCCTCCATGACCCCAATCTCTCAATGATGCCACCCTACCTTAGTTACAAGGATCAAATAAATAAAAAAAAAAAAAATATGCATAAAATAAAAAAATCATGATACATAAAAAAATATAATCAACACATTATATCATCATGAATATCTCAGGCCTTGATGGAGATTTTCTAGCAGGTGGAGTGTTTTTCTATACAAATTGCTTCGAGGCAACCTCTACTATGGCAACCTCAGTGGATGGGGCCGATGGAAATGGTGGTGGGGGTGGGTGGCATATGGGTGCATCCACTTTGTATGGATGCGATGGAAGAGGTAGTGCATATGGGTGGCCTATGGGTGAATCCATTGGTGATGCATGGAATAAAATAGATGCTAGGGGTGGGAAGTGATGGACCCCACAAGCTGTACAAGTGATGAAAAATCCATTGCCTTGGAGTAAGCTGACCCAAAATCAGATCTTAGGTACCTAGGGAGTGCAATAGTACTATAACTAGTGAATATGTACACAACCTGCATACATATTAATAATATTGAACTATTAGTACCAAATAGTAAAATTCAAAAACATAAACACAACAAATTTGAGATTTAAACGATATTTAACTCTACACATGATACCTATGATGAAGGTGACTTGTCCATCCAATATGGACATTCCTCGACATTGCCTACTCCCACATCCTGTAGACACACAATAAAATTAAAAATTTGAGGATGCCATAAAATAAAGAAATGACCATGATGAATTTATCAAATGTGACACATACGTGTGTATGTGGTACACCCAATGAGAATGTCGCCTCTACTGCTACATCAGTGTTGGAGATAGGCACTGATGCATCCGTAGGTGTAGAGGGTTTTCTACCTGGACGTAACAACTGCAAAACAACACACAACAAAATATTGATATAAATACACATAATAAATATATATATATATAACAATTAAGAACATAGTGATAGTTAAGATACTAACATCCTCCATGAAGTTATGTTGTCCACTAACCTCCATAGGCCCATAACAGGTATGCTCGCAACTCGAGCATCTATGAGGTTCACATGGATGACTGCTATGTCCATGTGCCCTCTCCTCACTAAAATCTTTTATAACGGGTGAAGCTCCGACCCCTCTATCAATATCATTGGTAGTCACCTCCTTCCAAGACAGTGTAACAAAGATACCATGCTGCACTAGGCTCTGGGTCAATGATGAAATAACTCGTTGTACCTGCTGCAACCTCTTTGCAATAGGAGGATGTTGGGAAGGGGGTCAAGCCTTCACCTAGGGGAATAAGGACCTAGCATGGGATCATGCCTGGCATGATCTCAGTCCTGTGTGGACCCTTGATCCATCCCTTGGAACTCACCCATGTCAAAGTAGATGACATGGTGACCCAAAATATATTTCGCCCATAATTTTCTCAAAAAAATATAAGGGCACCTCGTTGTTATTGTAGCGAGGTTGATAAAAAACTATATACCACCTATCCATCTAGTTTTGACTAATATGAGGATGGATACACCAGTCAATACAAATGCATTTTTTTGTTCAAAGGTAGTTCTTGTCCATTCCGACGATCCCTAAAAATAGACAATAGTTCTTGTTTTGAAATACCCAAGTCTCTGACTTGGTTTCTATCCAATCCATTGATGTAGTACTCATTCATTATTTCCATATACTTAGAAATAGAAGTCAATTACCCTTGGGAACTTGCAATGGACCTCACAATGGTGCCCAAAGAGTAGCCAAGGGCACTCTACTTGGTTCTTTGGTGCCCCTTAACTGATCTACAAGTATTCTTAATGTATCCAACCCCTCATCAATTTCAATTTTTATATTGGATGGTTGTGTCGGGTTGGGGTTTTGCTCTCCTTTGTCTGTTGGTGGGTGGTTTACATTGTCACCGGGTTCCATTTTGTAATATAAGCTGCAATTTAATAAGGAAATTTAATAAGTGGACTTATGAATAAGGTATTACGAACAACAATGTTATTTTATCCCAACAAAATCATTAACATACTTTTGTGTAAAACAAAGAAAAACTACGTGTTATCTTTACAATGAACTTGAAAAAAACATATACAAGATTGGTGAATTGTTGAGAGATTTACATTCAAGTATCAATTATGTGTAGTGAACCTTGCTAATAAGTTTTTAATGCCATTGGTATTTACATCCATAACTTATGACTATTTTTATTTTTATTTTTGCAAAACCAAGAAAAGAATTGACAAAAAATCAACCATACCTTTCTTATCATGGACAGGATGGAAAGATCATGGGATTTTCTCCTTTACTTGTCCTTTTTTCTTGCTCAATTAAGGAAATTCACGAGGCGCAGTGTGCAAATGAGCACAAAATGCGTCTGTGGTCCTTAAAAAATGGGCACAATAGGAACGTGTGCACATTCATGTTAGGAACATGCACACGTTCTTAAGAACGTATACGTGTTCCTAAGAACGCATGCGCGTTCCTAAGAACGCATGCGCGTTCCTAAGAACGCATGCGCGTTCCTAAGAACGCATGCACGTTCCTTCTGACAAACCTACGTGGTGACAAGCTTGCTGGAGGTTTGGGCCTTGCCAAACCTATATGATTAGGAATGCTTGTGCGTTCCTACCGACCCCCTTGCCATTTTTTCGGCCACCAAATTCGTGCACTCACTCATATCTATGTTCTTTCCCCCCTCCAAATCTTGTATAAATCATGGATGCTTTATTTGTGGTTTAAGTTTGATAGATCTAGTTGATTACATGCATTCATCCTTTTTGTGCCCAAAGATTTGAGAAAGGTTTTCTGGTTTCTTTGTGTGTAGGTGATAGGTTGAAGAGGTTGTTGTGTACACACACATTCTTGGTATCATGCAACTCACCTTTGACTATGTGGAGAGAGAGAGAGAGAGAGAGAGAGAGAGAGAAAGAAAGAGAGAGAGATTATCATTTATCCTGCTTATTATATTTTGAGTTTATAAAACATATTATATGAGCCAACATATGTTAGCATCAACCAAATGGATAGATTGAATGTACATTACAATCTCTTTAATACTTGGTTGTAGAATGCACCTCACTTCTCTCAGTTTCACCATTGGTTCTTCAAGCTCTTTGAGACATTTAGTTGATGAAGTCATAATGATGTTTGAACCCATCGGTGTGTAAGCATGGTAGTCAAAGAAATTGTGAGATTCATAAAACTACTAATAACCTTTTCCCTCTTACCCATCCTTGGTATAAAAGTCTTTGCCTTGTCCATTTTGTTGTGCACTATGCACAATTAAGTTCTAGGTTACTTCCTTGAATTCAATTTTTGGGCATCATGCACACTATGACAACTTGTAATATAGTTAAATTATGAGATGTTTGAAATTTGCCGACAAATAATCAGCTTCCACGCTACCAACGTTGAGTTCAAAATGGAGCACACCTCTAGGAAATACGGTAAGGTCCCCCGGATAAAGAATATCAATTTTTGACGCACCTAATTAATTTATAGCAAATCAATTTGACTGATCAGATCATATACATTTCATGGTCTTGTTAAGAAGAAAATGTTGATTACCAGTGGTGTCAACAAAGCCAACTTGAAGGGGTCCACCAGACAAAAGAGAGAGAACTTCTGAAGCTCTTGGATGTCTATGAGGAAGGTTGCTTCCACAGGGAGCCATTTTAAACCTCACTATAGCTAGCCCTTGTGTTCTGTAAAATCATTCAACACCATTGATTATATATCATCAAATCTATGTAGGCCATACAAACAAAATGCATGAATACATGAGAAAGATGCAAGCAAACACTATATGAATATGAATCACTGGAATATATTCAATATTACCGGACTGCAGGRAAGTTTTGAGTACTGGTTGCAGCTCGAATCCCGCCCGAATCGTTACTAACGTCTCCATTCTTGAAAATGTTACGTAGAGTGAACGTCCTCAATCCCGTTACAAAGTCTGTAACGGGGTCCGGATAAGTTAGCAGAGCTAAGAAAACTGGCGAAGACTAACACAAGTGAAATGAGGACTGGACTTGCGTTCATCTTCATGATGCAGGAAGATAGTAAGTAGAAAATGAGGTCAGAAACGAAACGATCTAATACTCTGCTGGCTTGCTCAGAGATGTGTTATTTATAGGATTTAAGACCTTGAAACAGTCTTAAAGCATAAGTCCTGTATAGTAACTAACAACTACTTTTATTGAAATATTCCAACATGCATATCCTATTGAAATATTCCAACATGAATATCCCAACTTCTGCCGAACAAGATTGAAATTTTTCGTATGTTCGAATCTCATGTTCGACAATCCTATGATCTATGCTAGGTCGAGTGAAAACATCATGAAATTATTTTTAAGGCCGTTTGACTATCATTTCCACTCATAAATGAATTAAATTCTCCCTTTTCCACATGACTGATCTCGGGGATAAAATATGATCGGTGATGCATATCCTCCCAGGCCTTTCCGACCTAGCCATTGCCTCAATAATAACTTCGCTAAGAGCATGATAGTATTAAGTCAATCTTGAGAAGTTAAAGAATTCTGAGCCCAAACGGGATCTGGGTAATGATCATCCTCCTATGTTTGATTAGGAGTTTGATTAAGGTCTACAGTAGTGTGTTGAATAACTTGATAAGCCACCTCAATTGTAGACAGTGGCATATCCATCCTGACATGGGTGTGTACAATGGTCAATTCACACAATGAGGGTAACACCCATGGATCTTGCAGATATGAAGTCTTAAACGGAACAACTCTTGTCACCGAAGCCGGTGAACTCAAATTTTGGAAGCCGATCAGGGTGGCATGAACAAAGTTATAAGTGTTGGGAAATCAAAATTTTCCATGAGCTCCCCCGGGGGGCATCTCAATTGGCAAGTGCCATGAAAATAAAGTTCCAAAGAGGTCTCGAGTTCAATTCCCCCTGACTAATCTAGTGTGTAGCGCGTGGGGCAGCATGGGCACACCTGGAGGTTATAGTGGTAGCAGGTGGATAACACGACCACATGTAATGCAAGTACGTGCCCAGCTAGTTGTTGATTCTGCCATCTATAAAATGAAAAAAAATCCCATGAGCGAAGGGCACATTCCAACAACGAAACTCCCAGTTGTTGACTAATATTTTTCAATCCAGGTAACCATGGATCCCAAATTTTCTCCATAGCTAGAGCAGTTAAAAGCCATCAAATCAATAGTAACAATCCTTCCCTTATGGGGAAAGCATAAAAGTTGAAATACCAATGAGACGACAACTGTCAATGCATATGTTCAACTCCTTCCCAATAACAAATTATAGTTGAGCGACACGTCGACTACTTCTATTTCTATGAAAATGGACTTGCCTCCTAACTGGACCAAAAAAGAAGAAATAATCTTGTGCAGCCTAAAATATCGTTCATCGAATGCAGTTAGCAATGTGGGAGAGTGCAGGTTCTCGAGAGCCAATGGATTTCCAGCAGGACATGGACATGACACATGTCAAAACACCCTTATCTACTATGGTCATCCTGATGATGTGCTTTGTGTATACAACGTCAATTTGGAAGGCTACATGATAAGGAAGGTGAGGATTCACATCAGTAGCGTCAAAATTCATAGTGAGCAGGATTGAAGAATCTACTGCTCCGATCCCATATAACAATGTGGTGTGTTGCATGGGGAAACTTTGAAGCACCTCCAAAGAAAACATCGCACACAAATTTTGAGCTAAATCCTCAACAATGGAATAGTTGGGTGAATATCTAACATTAGGTTTATGAAACACCCATTTGTACATACCCTTTGGTATGTGCAACATCGTTTCCTTCTCATGATTTTCTATGTGGAGAGGCCCCGAAGGATCATAAGTTTCTTTACCTTTCAGTGTCGACTCTGTATTACCATAATCATGAGTTCTGGTCGTAAAGTCTATCTCCTCTTCTTTTAACTTCAAAGAATTAACCATATTAACGAATGAGAAATATCTGCATGGAAAAGGTGCACTAGAAGTGCCCCCTTGCGGATTGGAAGTGGAAGAGTCGACCTACGAATTTTTTCCTTTCGGAAAAATATTTTGCAATACAACATGTTGTTGTTATTGTTGCAACTTTATCAAACGTTGGGATTCTTCCCTCTTTAGTTATTGATGAATAAGGTGATCATCCCCACAAAGCTTGCATGGGAACTTCACCTTTCTCTTTTCATCCTTTTCCCCCTCAACATTCTTATTAGGATTTTTGTCATTACCCCCACTAACCTTCTTTCACTTGCCTTTATTTTTCTCTCCGAGCTGCTGGGGACCCTTCTGACTCTTTGATTACACAGTGTGTGCATTCGAGAAATGGGTGGCGGGGGTGGTCAAGCCAAAGGTCGGAACAACCGCAATTTGTTGAATAGACAACCGTTGCATCTGGTTAGAGACCATATCTGTGGATTTGCTTTAAGAGGAACCGACAATGCCATCAACATGTGGTCCCGACTTCGGTTTCGATAAGTCGAGGGTTGACCATGGTGCGTTAGGCATTATCTCATAGAGCATTCCTCATTGAGAGTAAATCAACTCCAATTTTTGTGCTCTAAAAAATTATTGTTCTTCAGTAAATACAGTTGAAGTTGCTACATCCTTAGAGATATAAGGAAGCCACAAATTAAGGAAACATTCTAAAAGAAACTATGGAAGAACCATGGATTTAATTAAGCTCTTCCATCTCCTCCATTCCCAAATATGATCGGAAATGTGTGTAGCTTTATCTTGTTCAAAGTTGTCCAAATGCTCTATAACAACATCATACTAGACATGGAGTTGGAAGTGGTTGAGAAAAACCATGGTGAGATCACCAAAAGTCACACTTGCACCTCTCTAGTTCTATATACCATTTCATGACACCCCCAATGAGGCTACGTTGGAACAAACATAATCGGATTGAGCCATCATTAAGAAAATTAGATGAGCACCATAAGTGAAACATCGTCACATGATCTTCTGGATATTTCCCACTCTTTCCTTCACATTTTGGTATATCCGAAGGTAATTTGGTGGGGAACGCAGGCCAATTTGGGTCATGACGAAAGGGGTCATTCATCTACTTGGACAAATCTGCCAAATGAAGAGTTGCCAAAAAAGGTATCCCAGGCTGCATCATCGACTGATTAGCAAATTGAAAAGAAGGTCCTAGATTGTAACTGGCACCAGGTTTCCAAGAAGAGTTTGCAGATGGACCAAAGCTTTGGGTAAAACCATTTTGGCTCTGGTTGAAAGGAGGATAACGTCCACCCATCTGATTCCCAGATGGAAATATATGATTTCCCCTTGGAGGCCCTCCTTACGAAGGAACTAGTCCTTGCATGGTGTTATACTGACCGAGAAAGGGGTTTCCCCTTGACAACACCCCTTGCAAAGGATTCCACTAGGCTTGGAAGGGGTTTTCCCCTGCCGACACTACAGACGTGGTAGAGGGATTACTCCTAAATCCACCATATAACATGAATAGAGTGGAAATGGATGGAATTCTAGTAGCACCCATAAAAACACCCCATCAATGGGAACAATGGAGGAATATGACCTCCACCCCAAGAGATCGCTTGGTAGGGAATTGAAGAACTCCCTACACCAATGTTAGAAACTTGGGATGTCGACTGGGAACTAGTCAGTGCATTAAGCATGCCCATTGATGACATATCGAATGAGAAAGCATTCGTTATTGATGGAAATGATATGGCTGCACTCATAAAAATAGTGGAACCAATGACCAATGGATCAGTGTTGTTGATTAGAACGACTATGGTGGAATAAACCAAAATAGTCTTTATGTTAGACACACTAGGAGGAAAGATCCCACTGGTGACTATTGTTGAAGTGGGAGTTTTAGGGACTCCCGATCTAGACACTTGTGGAGTGTCGTCCATAGTGGCCCAACAAAGAGGGATATTATCAGTAAAGTCCAATCTAGGAGGTAGAACTTGTACCACAAGTGATGGAAAAGTTTTGGTTAGTGAAGGGTTGAATGCCAAAGTGTATTGTTTGTCTCTGGGATTAAAATGAAGATATAATTGGTTGGATGGAGGTGTACTAGAGTTTCTAGATTTTCACTGTTGAGTGTCGAAAAATAATCAACTTGCATGCTTCCAACGTTGAGTTCAAAATGGAGCACACCTCTAGAAAATATGGTAAGGTCCCCCTCATAAAGAATATCAATTTTTTACGCACCTAATTAATTTATAGCAAGCCAATTTGATTGATCAGATCATATCCAATTCATGGTCTTGTTAAAAAGGTTATTGTACGCATCCACCCAACTTATGGATAAAATATTATTTTATTAAATAATTAATATTAAAAAATAAATATATTAATTAATCAAAAACATTTATGTTATAGTGGGGATTCACAATGAACTTTTAATCTAATTCTATTAATAAATTAACATTTATTAATGTTAAAGAATATGCTAGTTTTTGTTTATCGAAAGAAGTTTCATTCATTTAATTAATAATAATAACATTGTTTTAAAAATACTTTAAATGCAGACACCAAATTGGTGTATGAGACCCCCTTGTTTGTGGGATACATACCCTAACCCCCTCTGGATTTTAACTTGTGACTTCTTAAGAGGAAACACACATTCTTAACCATTAATATAATATTTTATGTATATGTCCATGAGTTCATTTGTCTTTTATTTAATCCTATCTTGGATTCATAGCATATGTTGGTTATAATTTTTAATGTAGATATATGCTAACTCTTAAAAGTGATATTAATATAATACTTTATATATATGGTCATTAGTTCATTTGTCTTTAATTTAATCCTATCTTGGTTATCAAAGCATATGTTATTTATAATTTTTAATGGATATATCATTTATTTAGTAGCATTGTTGTTTACAAAGTTGTAATTTTTTTTACTTCTCTTCAATTTGAGGATGGTACTAGAGGTCGTTGACAACCTAACTGTGTTACCTCATGCTTGTAATTCAGACCACTGAACCAGTGGAACTAACCCACCAAGCTAAGTCTACAAAGTTGTAATTGCTAAAGCATTTCCATGATTTTTTAGTGTTCTATCCTAATTTAATTTAATTATTAGGCTTTCTTCTCTCTTTACGGACATTCAGTGTAAAAAAATGG
>ML777289.1:242908-255191 GCA_009831015.1 Picea engelmannii | reverse complement strand
AAATTATCTTCAAAATTTTATGGACCCTATAAAATTATTCACAGGATTGTACAAGTGTCGTATGAGTTTGATTTTCCTTCTTCTCGCATTCATAAGGTTTTTCACATATCTTCATAAAAAAAGGTTATGGGACAGACTATGCTAGTGCAAATAGAACTTCCAAAATTAGATGAAGGGAAGTTGATTCTTGAACCATTTTTTTTTATAGATCATGGTTCTCTATCTCTTTGGAATAGAACCATTATGGAGAACCTAATCAAGTGGAAGAATATGCCTCTAGAATAAACTACATGGGAAAATGAACAGTTCTTGAAGAAACACCCTCAATTACAAACTTTAAGGAAAAACAACTTTTTTAAAAATAGATACTATATTAAAACCCTAATAAGCATTCATTATTAGTTTTTTAAACTAATCATGTAACAATTTTATTTCTATGGTTCAATGAATTTATGATGACTCCTTAATTTGTGAAAGTTTAATAAAATTATTATTTTACATTATAATCAAAACATAACATAACAAGGAAGGTTGCGGAGCAACAAGTCCCTGTCGAAGATTCTTGTTTAGCTTTGTCACGACACATAAGCTTATGCAGACAACCATAGCTTTGTTTAGATTAATTTCATTCACCATCGAATTCTATTGTAACGGTATTTCTTTTCAAATTTTGTGTATTGTAATGATGTTGTATTTGGTATGAAATTTATCCAGCGTTGAATTTTTGTGAACTAGAATGGAATAATCGGGTATCTGGAATTCATTGTTGTTCCTTACAGTAATTTTTCTTAATTGTTGAATTGTTTAAGAGAATAATTTTATCAAAGTAATTTGTGTTCAAATCATGTTATTAAAGGAATAAATTTACCAACCCAGACCAATTCTTTTAATATGCATGTAAAGTTATGTGGTTATTTTTCTTGTTTAAATGCTTAAGATGATCTGTTCATTGTAAAATAGAGGACCGACTAGGTAATTGATTTCGTATATCTATTTAAGAACCATGTTGTGAATTACTTCAAATAATTCAAATTATATGAATTGAATTTGTGCTAGTTAATATTTTGTAGTATTACCATTAGCGAACATGGAATTTTCTTTCATGGTTACATTCTTATTTTTATTTTTATTAAATCACTGACCACCCATGATAAGTCTAATTGTTTCTCTCAAAGATCTCTTAGACTAGCGATGAATTTTGTTGTGATTCTGTGGTTGTTTGGGGCCGAAAGTCTAGAGCAAGTGAAACCGTCATTGTGGTTACTATTGACTTAAAAAGAACGATTAGATGTTGTAGCCAAGAAGAAGTTTCAATTTAAAAATATTACTTGTAACTCTACGTTAATAATCAAATTCTTACCTTCTTGGTTGAATTGAAGTCAGATTGTTTTACAATACATTAGATTTAGACCAAAAGCTTGTGTGGAAACTAATTAAACTTATAACATGGCAGACAACTTTGAATTTAATAGCCCATTTCATGTAGTTATCTGTAAAGAGTGTAGTTATCTACAAATAATATAAAGGTATTCCCTCTTGTTGTAGATTTTGCAAAATTGCTTATACCAGTCAAAGTATATGGAGTCTGCAATGTACTCCTATTAACCACCTTCCTTTGCAAGGACATCATAAACATTGCAATGAAGGAACCCTATCATAAGTGCGGAAACCCTAGTGGCCTTGCCATCGTTGTCAACAATCCTGACAACATAGTGAAGCATAAACTACTCATCGTGGATGTTTAAAAGCCATCGACAAAATGTGCATTGAAGATTCTTTGGTTCAGCTCAATGAAATCAGTTCAAATGACAATAACTACCTTAAAATCAATCGTTGTCTTTTGAAAGCTTATTGCAATTAGGCACAGATGTGGCTAACATCCCTTCATATGGAGCTCCTAGTGAGCTATCCATGGTTTCAAGCCCTACGCTGGGATGCATTGACAATATGTGTTATCCATAATGTACCAGAGGAACATTTTAACAGGTTTTTGGTGGATCAATATCCCATTTATTTATTTTATTTGAGTCTGTTTTATTTATTTATTGCAATATCTGAATTATGTATTATGTGTAAGTTTATTTTGTCTCTGTTCTTCCACATAGACAATACACAAAGCTAAATAGTGCATGCATAGCGACTTTATCTTCATGCTCACCTGCTGTGCTCTTTCTTCACGGTTACACTGACCTGGGTGGGATACTAATCTTTTCTACCATCATATGCATCTTGGCTTTACGGTCTTTCTATCCATRTATATACAAGAACATAACAAAATTTAGGTTAAAAGTAAAAGATAAAAAAGAAAAGAAAAAGTGTAAGCTCACTTATTGATAATGAAGAAGCACCTGGTAACCAACTCGTTTATTAAATCATAAAGGTCGAGATCCCATAACCTTCCGACTCTAAAAGCTCTCACCCTCTCTCAATAGCTACAAAATATGCAACTTTTCAAATGCACGCAACTTTTCAAATGCACCATCTGTTTATTAGCATGCACCACGGTTGCCACCGCCTCTATACTTTCCCAACCACATGAAGGGTTCGACTAAATTTCATTGTAAAACATAAAATATTAATGATAATTCAATTTTAAGTTCAAAATGCATGCTGAAATGTTAATTATTGATAATCCAAGTTTAAGTTCAAAATGCATTGTGAAATGTTAAACATTATTTACAATCCAAATGCAATCTAGCATTGCTGGTAAGAATTCAAACATGTCAAAGTTTGCATGGCCTCCACGTTCTTGCTGTCCATTTTCCTTATACTCATTTCAGACATGTTCCATATACACATTTAATAAGTTGTCTTTCTGTTTTACCAGCACGTGTGCCAATTGTAAGGAACATACAATTAATCGGGTCATCCTGCTGGCACTGTGTTTTGAATAATTTCTCATGGACTCCCTTGTGGGTTTACATTAATGGGCAAGCGAAAAGATGTAATGATCCCAAGCCAATTTTTTTGCTTGAGACCACTAACTATTCGGTTGTGTATGATGTGCAAGTGTTTTATTGAAGTTTCCAGATATTAAGTATGTTCATACAAGATTCATTCAACACATGAAGATCACAATATACTCAAGATATAGAACACAAGCAAAGATCTGACCTTTATTATAGAAGCAGAAATCAGATATAATAGAAAGAGTAGATCTGGAATAATCTTCAGATGGCTCTAATAGACAACATGTATGAGCTACTACAAAATGCTCCCGTCAATACAAAGAAGCCTCCAAAGGCTGGATAAGAAATGAAGATCAATACCAAGCAGATCTGAATACAAACACTCCAGCTGAAGAAGCCACGCTCCAAGAGAAGACTAAAGCCCTCAATAACCTGGCCCTGATGGTAGATG
Source organism: Picea engelmannii (assembly GCA_009831015.1). Classification (NCBI taxonomy): domain Eukaryota; kingdom Viridiplantae; phylum Streptophyta; class Pinopsida; order Pinales; family Pinaceae; genus Picea; species Picea engelmannii. The sequence goes on along the minus strand of ML777289.1, from coordinate 251,831 downwards.
ACTCCAAATGAGCCCAAACTTGGTCAGATGATAGATCAGGGTAGTGGGATCCTCCTCCTGAAGTCTCAAGCCCAGCGTCCAAGGCCAGCCTCTCCAAATGTCGGATCTTCCAAGGGAGTTGTGCCCTCCTGAATGGCATAAACCCTAGGCAACTTGTCCTTCAAGAAATATACCTCCAAATGATGTGAAACTCTCCAAGAATGTAGATCGGGATAAGAGAATCACGTGGGAGAAGTTTCAGATTTGGATCTCAAGCAGATCTCTCTAGATATGAGAAATACAGAAAAGTGGGATGTCCTCCTAACCTCCAAATCATCCCAAACTATTGTTGAAAATTGAGTGATGATAACTCCTCAAAGAAACCCTCAAAATGATGGTGGAGCACCTGCAAGTAAAACCCAACTGATGGAATGCCCAATGCTCTTCATGATTGGCTAGATTGAACCCTCCTCAATGGTATGGTGCGCCCTTGCTAGAAACTTCCCAAACAATACGTCCCTGCTATATTCTAAAGCTCTAGAAGGAGATATGTTGAGAATAGAATGGTGTGGAGGAATATTTCATCCCCGAGACCAAGCTGTGGAACAAGGTGAGTGGATATTTCACCACTGAGTTGTTCACAAGGGTTTGTACAACAAAACCCCCAAACTGAATGCTCAAGAGAAATAACAAGCAATACACCAAATTCAGAATGAATAATAGGTGCACCCCAGCCTCTTACTTATACTTTTCCTTCTAATTCTCTATTGAGTTAGGTTAACTCCCAGGGTTAACTTCTATTCTTCTGTTGAGTTATCTTTTACTCCTTTTATCCCTTTCCTTTCTCAAGTAAACTTAAAATTATAACTTTAGCCTAGTTGACCTCCCCCCTCAGTGTGAGACTATGACCTAGTGGGGATGCCCAGGCCACTGAGTCTCCTCATCACTTCTCTAAGAGGTGGGGGACATTATAGCCTCCCCTGCTCAAAATTGCGTGTCCTCAAGAAATTCCAAACTTGCTTCTCTTACTACGTGCTCCTGTTCCCAAGTGGCATCCTCAATAGGTAAATCCTTCCACTTGATCAGGTACTCCTTGATGCTTCGATTTCCGAGCCTTTTCTCTTGGACTTCTAAGACCTCCTCTGGAATCAAAACAAGATGTCCCTCCTCATCCATGGGGGGTAATACCTCAATAGGCCTGATGTGTTGACCGAGGGATTTCTTAAGACATGAGACATGGAAGACATTGTGTATCTTGTTTCCCTGTGGAAGCTCCATCTCGTAAGCTACGGCCCCTATCCTCTTGCTGACTCTGTAGGGCCCAAACAAACGTGGTTGCAGTTTCTCCGCTCCTCTTATTTTAATGGAAGCCTGCCTATATGGTTGTAGCCTCAGATAGACTAAATCGCCAACCTCAAAAGTACAGTCCACTCTGTGATTGTCTGTTTGGACCTTATGTTGGTTCTGTGCCCTCTGTATATGATCCTTCAGTTCCCTGATAATGTCTTGGCTCTGTTGTATCCAATCCTGCACCATTGGTTCCCTACTGTCACCAAAAGCAATCTCCACAAATGATAAAGGATCATAGCTATACAAGGATCTGAATGGTGACATGGAAATGGACATATGTTGGGTGGTGTTGTAGCAATATTCTCCCAGGTACAGCCATCTGACCCATGCTTTCTGTTGCCCTGCCACATAGTTTCTGAGATAGCCCTCCACCTACTTTTTGACTATCTCTGTCTGTCCATCTGTATGAGGGTGATAGTTGGTGCTAGGGGTCAAGGCTGTACCAACCAACCTGAATAACTCCTGCCAGAAAGTACTCATAAACCTGCTATCCCTATCACTGACAATGGTCTTGGGTAGGCCGTGCAACCTGAAGATCTCCTTGAAGAACAGTTTGGCCACCTGTGTTGCACTGAAGTTGGTAGCTATGGCGAATAAATGTGAAAACTTTGTTAACCTGTCCATCACTACAAATATCGAGTCCTTTCCTTTCGTCTTTGGCAGCCCGATGATGAAATCCATGGATATGCTTTCCCACTTGTGTTCTGGAATGGGCAAGGATTGTAATAGTCCTACTGGGTGCGTGTGCTCATCCTTGTTTGCCTGACATGTAATACACTCTTTGACGTGCTTAATCACATCCTCCTTGAGACCCTTCCAGGAGAACCTTTCTCTCACCTTCCTGTACATCTTGTTGATCCCCTGATGTCTTGCCATTGGTGAGTCATGGCACGCCTGCAATACTTTATCCTTGAAGGTTGATCCAGGAACCAAGAAGATTCGATATTTTTAGTAGATGAGGTCATTTATAACCTTGAAATCTTCATCTTGTACCTGTCCATCCAGTAGCTGGCACGCAAACTGATCCTCTGCATACTCCATCACCAGATGGTCTTTCCAGTCATTTGTTACCCCTGTTATGGCAAAGATGGATGGCCTCCTAGATAAGGCATCAAGCACCACATTGTTCTTCCCCTTGACAAACTCAATGTCAAAGTCGTAGGCCTATATTCTTCTTACCCATTTTTGTTGCCTCTGATTCAGGTCCTTCTATTCCAATAAATATTTGACACTGTTATGATCTGACTTGACCACAAACCTGGCACCAACCAAGTATTTCTGGAATTTGGCTAGAGCATGCATGATAGCCAACATTTCTTTGTCATAAATGTTGTAGAGTAGTTTGGGACCCCTGAGCTTCTGACTTTCATAGGCAAGAGGGTGCCTTGCCTGCATCAGTACGACCCCTATTCCTTCCCCAGAGGCATCACACTCCAAGTTAAAAGGAAGACTGAAATCTGGGACGGCTAAGACTGGGCACGTACTCATCACTTCCTTCATCTTGTCCATCGTTATTTGAGCCTCCTCATCCCAATTGAAGGCTCCCTTCTTAGTCAAATCATTCAAAGTGCACACAACTGAGAAAATAGTTTGACGAATTTCCTGTAATACGTGCACATACCCATAAATCCTCTCAATTCGGTGAGTGTCTTAGGAGTAGGCCATTCCATGATGGCTTGTATTTTCTCTTGATGTACCTATACCCCCTTTGCCTTGATGATGTGTCCTAAATAGAGGACCTATGTCATTCCAAACTCACATTTGGACTCCTTAGCATACAATGATTGTTCCTCCATGATTGACAAAATTTAATCCACATGCCTGAGATGCTCCTCCCACGTCTTGTTGTAGATAAGAAATTCATCAAAAAATACCAACAAGTACTTCCTCAGCTGCTTGTTGAACACATGGTCCATACATGATTGGAATGTAGCAGGGGCATTCGTTAAGCCAAAGGGCAGCACCAAAAATTCATAATGTCTGTAGTGACATCTAAAAGTTTTTTTTGGGATGTCGTCCTCCCTCATCTTGATCTGATGATAACCAAAGAGAAGATCAATCTTCGTGAAGTAGATGGCCCCATGCAGTTCATCCAATAGTTCATCAATCCAGGGTATCGGGTACCTGTTTTTTATGGTCTTTTTGTTCAAATCCTTGAAGTCAATGCACATCCTCATAGTTCCATCTTTCTTCTTCACCAGCACTACTGAAGAAGCAAAAGGGCTACTACTACACCTGATGTACCCCATGTCTAGAAGTTCCTTGATGGCCTTCTCTATCTCATCTTTGTACTTCTTGGAGTGTCTGTATGGTGTGGTGATAACTGGTTTGGCCCCTTCCTCTAGCTCAATAATGTGCTCAAATCCTCTATCTGGTGGAACCCCCAGAGGAATAGGCCCAAACACCTTGTGGTGTCTGTCAAGGATTTCCTTGATCTCTGGAGTGTAGTGAACCTTGCCCCATTCATCCATCTGTGTCACAATCCTGCATTCGGCTACATATACTATCTCATCCCTTCAGAAGATAGCCTCCACCCTCTTGGTCGTGACTACCTTTGCAACATTCCCTGTCATGCCCCAAAGCACTACCTTTCGTCCACCCTCCTCTGTAAATGACATTTCCATGGTTTTGTAGTTGGTGGTGATAGGCCCCAATGTGCTGAGCCACTGAACTCCTAGGATGATGTTGGTGTCCGAAAGGTCCATGACATAGATGTCCTGTATCATCTCGTGTCTACCCAAGGTAAGCTTCATGCCCGGAATATATCTATCACAGGGAATAGTGCTTCCTCCCGCAACCTCCACTTTGAATCCTTTAAATTCTACTGTGGGTATGTGCCTCTTCTTCAATAATGTTGCATCAATGAAGTTATGGGAAGGTCCTTCGTCAATCAAGACTGAAACTCTTTGACCCTGCAAGACCCCCCTCATTCGGAAGGTGTTATACTTGGGTACCCCACTGATAGATGCCAAGGTGGCCATACTATCCTATCCTGTGATTTGTTCCTCCTCTACCACCTCAGTGGTTTCTGCCTCCATGTTCTGTATCTGTCCAATCTCATCTTCCTCTTCATTGTCTGAAGTGACCTTAATGTAGTGCACCTGACCACATCCCATGCACTTGTGTGATGGGTTCCATGGTTCCTTGCATGTGAAGCAGAGTTGTTACCTCCTCAGTTCTCTCCTAGTGTTGTAATCTATTCTTCCACGGCCCCTGTCAAAACCCTTAGGGTCACGTCCTCCCTGGTTTATTGGAGGCCTTTGATCTCTTCCACCATTGTTATGAGGTGGTCTGGGTATGAATTTAGGTTTAGTGGCTGGACCCAAATCCCTCATATTCCAAATGGCCTCTTATAGGCTAGTAGGCTTGAAGGCCTTTACCCAACCCTTCAAGGGTTCCATCAACCCTTCTGTGAAAAGAATCATGAGCCTGGTTGGGGACATATCTTGCATCATCACTGCCAACCTTTGAAATTCATCAATGTATGCTTCAGTCGTACCTGTTTGCTTGAGTTGGGTGAGCTCCCGAAAATGAAACTCAGGATCTCCTTGATCAAATATATCAATGAGCCTATGAGTGATATATGTATAGGACACAATTTGATTGTGGCCGAGTGTGGTGAGTCTGTGATACCACCAGTCATGAGACTTGCCATCCAAGTACATAGTAGCAAACTTGATGGCCTCCATCTCCCTCATGGGGTTGAGCTGTAAGTAGGTATCTAGCTTTTGTACCCAAGACTGTGTTGTCATCTTGGTTGTACCATCAAAATATGGAATCTCTATCTTCCCTGCTCTTCGTTCAAACTCAAAACTACCCCTGTGGTTCATCCTAGGTTGATTTCTAAACCTGAGTTGGCGATACTGATCTAGGGACATCTGTCTTTGGACCCTCATATCCAAACTGTAGTACTCCTTGGCACTCCTCGCCAGTTGTTCGACAAAGTCTTCAACCTGTTCCTGTTGCCCCTGCTCATCTGTGAATTTGGGCATGTAAGGTCTAGGGTTAGCTCTGCTACCTGAGTGTCGGCCAAGATATTCATCTGTGAACGTAGGCATGTATCACCTCTGATTGACCTTGCTACCCATCTGACCTTGGGATGTGTCTCCTTCCAGACTACCTTCGAATCTGGGGGCTTTCTCTGGATTATATCTGATATCCTCATGACCTCCACCGGATCCACTAGCCTCCGTATTCCCATACATACAAGGGTTATTCCCTTGATGGGTCACTTGCATCAGAAGTTCATTTATCTTGGATTGATTCTTTTTCATCATCTACAGGTTCTCATCAACCCTCTTTAACGTTTCAGAGAGTTCGACCTGCCCTCTTCTGTTGGTTTCATGGTACTCGCCCAAGTGTTAGACCAATGTGCTCTCCGTGTGGTTGACAGATTGTTGGAACTTGTCAAACTCGACTGCTATGAGAGCCAAGCCTAGAGGCTCATGGTCATCCCCTGACCCTTCGATTTCGGCCTTTGTTTCACTACTCGGTTTCTTCCTTCGACCCATAAAAATAGCACTATACCTCTGCATGCGTCGATCCTTCCACGGGTTTGGAGGATCGAAGCTCTAATACCACTGTAATGATCCCAAGCCAATTTTTTCGCTTGAGACCACTAACTATTCAGTTGTCTATGATGTGCAGGTGTTTTATTGAAGTTTCCAGATATTAAGTATGTTCATACAAGATTCATTCAACACATGAAGATCACAATATACTCAAGATATAGAACACAAGCAAAGATCTAACATTTATTATAGAAACAGAAATCAGATACAATAGAAATAAAAGATCTGGAATAATCTTCAGATGGCTCTAGTAGACAACATGTATGAGCTGCTACAAAATGCTCCCATCAATACAAAGATGCCTCCAAAGGATGGATAAGAAATGAAGACCAATACCAAGCAGATATGAATACAAGCCCTCCAGCTAAAGAAGCCACGCTCCAAGAGAAGACTGAAGCCCTCAATAGTTCGTCCATGATGGTAGATGACTCCAAATGAGCCCAAACTTGGTGAGATGATAGATCAAGGTAGTGGGATCCTCCTCCTGAAGTCTCAAGCCCAGCGTCCAAGGCCAACCTCTCCAAATGCTGGATCTTCCAAGGGAGTTGCACCCTCCTGAATGACATAAACCCTAGACAACTTGTCCTTGAATAAATATATCTCCAAATGATGTGAAACTCTCCAAGAATGTAGATCGAGCTAAGAGAATCCCATGCAAGAAATTTCAGATCCGGATCTCAAGCAGATCTCTCTATATCTGAGAAATACAGAAAAGTGGGACGTCCTCCTAACCTCCAAATCGTCCCAAACTGTCGTTGAAAATTGAGCGATGATAACTCCTCAAAGAAACCCTCAAAATGATGGTGGAGCACCTGCAAGTAAAAACCAACTGATGGAATGCACAATGCTCTTCCTGATTGGCTAGATCGAACCCTCCTCAATGGTATGGTGTGCCCTTGCTGGAAACTTCCCAAACAATACGGCCCTGCTATCTTCTGAAGCTCTAGAAGGAGATATGCTGAGAATAGAATGGTGTGGAGGAATCTTTCATCCCCGAGACCAAGTTGTGGAACAAGGTGAGTGGATATTTCACCACTGAGTTGTACACAAGGGTTTGTACAGAAAAACCCCCAAACTGAATGCTCAAGAGAAATAACAAGAAATACACCAAATTCAAAATGAATAATAGGTGCGCCCCAGCCTCTTACTTATACTTTTCCTTCTAATTCTCTGTTGAGTTAGGTTAACTCCCAGGGTTAACTTCTATTCTTCTGTTGAGTTATCTTTTACTCATTTTATCCCTTTCCTTTCTCAAGTCAACTTAAAATTATAAATTTAGCCTAGTTGACCTCCCCCCTCAGTGTGATACTATGACCTAGTGGGGGTGCCTAGGCCACTGAGTTTACTCATCACCTCTCTAAGAGGTGGGGAACATTACAAAAGACGTATGCATTAGCGTTTCCTGAGATCCACAACTGCCCTCGACCAACCATCAAGTATTCAGATATTTGTGATAAGCTTGACGAAGGATTTCATGAGTTCATTAATTGTGCCCAGTTTTAAGAGACAAAATATTTGGTGATCGATATCTCTAGGCCATGAGGGGACCAAATTCAACCCTCTGTGTTCTTCTCAGTTAGATTCTTCTATGCTAGTCAATCCAACTTTTTTTGAGAAAAAGGAAAGGTGGCTCAGACTTGCAAATGAATAGGATTTAGAGACTATGACCAAAACCTGGATAGAACCGCGTGAGTGTCCTGAATCTAAATATGGAATATTGGATTTCATTTCTCTAGCTTTCGATACATGCACTACATGTTGTACTCTTGTCATGGGAAGGAATTCTATAGTAGACGATGATATAGTGGTTGAGATGTACGATTCCAAGGCTGATAAATTGACTCAATTGGAGATACCTGCGACCGATTTAATTCGGCCTCGAGGTGAAGGGATATATTCAGGTGGAAAATTTCATTGGTTAAATGATGTACATGATGGCCAGAGTTTCAATCTAGTTACTTTCGATGGGGTTCAGGGACTATGGAACACAATCCAAGGGCCACCAAGATTGCGACCTAAAGTTCTATTGAAATGTCAATTTCCAATCCAACATGTTGTGAAAGTTACTGGTTGTGAAGGGCATTTAATTGTAGTTTGTGATTCTATATGGACGCTTAATGGGGATGAGGTAGAAGGAGAGAAATGGTCAAAAATAGATGATGATGGGAGCGTGGTGACAATTAAGGACATTGAAGTCAATGAGAGTGCTCAAGGAGTATTCCTCTGATTGTGAACCAGATTTCTCCCAAGGAGTATTCCTCTGATTGTGAACCAGATTTCATGTCCGCTACCTGCATGAAAATATCACAGTTCAAGGTGAGTGCTTGACCTTCCAATCGCCTTCCAACTGCAATCCGGTAAGCCTTCCTCCTCTGAAATCAATTTTGAAAAATATTACTTAGTGCATCTAAACATAGTGCAATATTCTAAATATAGATACAGATAGAGTAGTTCACTGCTATGGAACTGACCTACAGAGTAGTTCGCTGCTATGGAACCGATATTTAGTTTTTCTAGCATGTATAAAGAAGTCGTCTGGTGGGCTCTTTGATTCTGGAACAGGAGACCTCCCCCTCCTCTTCACCTCAAGAGATAGAAGTAGGTAAAGACCACATTCGATTTTGTGCAAAGATTTCAATTTCAGTTTTCATGTATTGGAGAGAATGTTGTGTGTTGTGCAGGAGCAGGTAAAAAAGAGGTATCATATTAAGAAGGGCAGAAAACAAATCATATTGGCATTGGGATGAGAAACACGTTTCTAGCATCGTGTAGTTTTGCATGCCGTTGTAAATGACAATTGCTAATCAACTGAACAATAAATGCACTATGGGCTATCAATTGTCGCAAACATTTACATTAAATGTTAAGAAGTAATGCTAGAATCATTTATAGCATTACTTCATTTCCCAAAATGAGTACACAAACATATGCTGATAAACTAAGCAATTTTCAGCCTCTGCCTCGGGAAGAGGCCAAATAAGAGGTCGAACCTAAAACTTAAGTTAAAAACCACCTAAATTGCA
>ML777289.1:208008-219325 GCA_009831015.1 Picea engelmannii | reverse complement strand
TCTGGATCGTTATTTCTTTCCTTAAGATGATCTTTCAATATCTTCTCTCTCATTTCTGCTTCTTCCTTCTGTGCTTCTATGTTGTCTTCCAAATACTTCTTTTGATATTCAAGATTTTTTTCGATCTTTCTGGCTTCTTATAGCCGAGTTCTTAAGTTCTCAATGACCTGTTGGGCTTCTTAAAAAATGTGAACACTTTCCTTTTGTTTCATCAATTTATTCTTGAGTGACATCTTTTCTTCTCTTAGTTCATCTAAAGCACTAATCAATTCTGCTTTATAATTTTCTTCCTTATCAATTAGTTTTTCTGTCTCATTTCCTTCATGGCATTCTATTTCAAGATGTCCACGTTTTTTACAATTAAATAAAAACAACATACCTCTGGTGATTATGTAATCTTCATCTTCTAAATCTCTTTGACATAATTCTTCTTGTTTTTTATCTGCATCTTCTTTGCCATTTTTTGAATTTGTGATGGGTGAAGAATATATGTCATGTAACTTATCCAAAATTTCTTTGGTTGATGAACATTTACCAACTTTTTCTCTTATTGGATTAGGTAATCCTTCCCATATGAAATCCATTGCTATTTTGTTATTCTTCTTCAATTCCTTCTTGGTTGCAGTCTTTTCCCTTTTTGAACTATCATATCCTGTAACAAATAATAGCCAAATAAAATGTCCTTGTTCCTCTAAAAATACTTTCATCCTTCTGCTCCACATATCATACTTAAAACCATTTTGACCATTAAACATTGGCACTCCATTCTTAGAATAATCCATGATCTCCTTCCAGTGGTTAAACTATTTCTTGAAGGAACCGACTCTAATACCAATTGTTGGATTACTGAGAGGGGGGGTGAAATAGAGCAATTTAATCCTTTTTCACCATAAAATGCAAGTGTTATATCAATGTAGAATTATCATCCAATAGTTGCAGAGTAAATAAACAATGAACAAATGAACAATCACACACATACACAATACACCAATGTTTTATGTGGAAACCCAAAGCGGGAGAAAACCACATAATGATTTTTCTTATATGTCTTTAAGAATTACATTCATTGGAAGCACCAACTTCCTTTGTTTTCCAGTTGCAACTGGAAGCAGGATCCAACTCCCTAGTTTCTCAGGCTACAACCTGAGGGAAGCTCCAACTCCCCAATTCTATGGCTATAACCAGAAGGAGGCTACAACCTCCTATGTTCTTCGTCTACAATCAGAAGGTGTCCAAAACCACCTATCCTTGCCCCGTCCAACCACCCTGACATATAATTAGAATGATGGAACCATTGTCACACTATCACTATGAGATATACTACTGTAAACCTGTACCAATCAACCTTGACCAAACAACCTGTACCAATAACCTGAACCATGCATCAACCAGTACCTTAACCTATACCATAAACAAGTGCATCAACCATGCACCAACCTGTACCAAACAACCTGTAATCAACCTGTACCATAAACAAGTACATCAACCATGCACCAACCTTTACCTCAACCTGTACCATGAACAAGTGAATCAACCATGCACCAAACCTGTATGAATAAACTATCACAACAACCTATCCAAACAACCTTTCACAACGACTTGTCTCATCAATCGTATCGACCAAATCAGATCTACTCATCAAGATCGATCACCAAGACAACTCTCAAAGATGTGCATCAACCAAGCATAACACAACAACTCATAATCATCACCAAGATCAATATGTGCTTCTAATAATATACCAATACAAGTATGCTACATCATCCATAAACCATGTGTCAACAATACTATTAATAAGTGTCTCCAACCATGTACCAAGTATGTACCAATCATGTATCAACTACTCATCAACTATGACTCATCAATATGTACCAACGTCATCAAATATACACCTCATGTATGTGCCAACTCATCAACTACTTGTCTCAACCATGTACCCAACATGTACCCCAACCAAAATCCCTCATCAATTTTATCAGCCAAATCTGATTTGTAACTATGTAATAGACCTAGTGTATATGATTACATACCTTGTTGAATTTTGGATTATTCTAGAGAGCGAGTTTGTAGAGTGTGCCCTGCACATAATATTTGTTGTATGGAGCTGAAAATTGTACACAAAATACTAAAGACTGTACTCTAACCAACACATTTGGTCTTACTGAATTTGGATATGCTATGAAGAAGTTATGATGTTTTTACCCAAAGCACCTTAGAAAGCATCATCAAAAGAATTTATCCTCCCTTTAATTTCAACCTTCTTTACTTCACCTTCCCTTTGAAATTCTTCTTAGATATCCTTTGGTTACCTCAGTCACCTGTAGATATTCAATATGCTCAAGTATAATTAAAATGAGAGAGCCTTGCATCTTATTTATACTTTCATGTAACTTCTTCAAGGACCATCTTAACCAACTTTCCTTATTTTAGGGCTAATCCACTTCTAACCACTTGTCCACTTAGTAATTTCTCCATTAACTTTATTATTTAAATAATTTCTTTTGTATTCACTTTGACTTATAGTACACTCATCACTTCACTTTATTATTTACCTTCTAAAATCTCATAAACCACTTTGACCTTTTGAGACTTCTAGATGGCTCATGAGGGTTCTCCAACTTCATATGGCCATAACTCTCTAACCGTGAGGAGTTAGGTGACGTTCCACATACCACCGGAAATGGAATGAAATGTACTATCCATCTAAAATAGTATTACCTACAAATATATTAAATCTCATACCCTTATACATCAAACAAAATTGGTTCCATTACCCAAACCTTTGTGCTACCAAAATTCGCTCCCGGACTTTCTCCAAGGGTTGATATCAATCACTAAAGGTTGAAATCAATCTACAATATCGCATTCCAATGGTTGAAATCAATGAAAACCAATAATCATGTAACACTCCCTCTGTTATGACAACGAAAGGCTATGTACCATAGGTAATTTTTTTTTTTGCAATAGGATATTAAAATCATCACAACATAATTAATAGCATTGCAAGTGAAACATCATCATAACTAATAACGACACACAATCAACACATCGTTATAATTAATAGTTGCACATAATCAACACATCATGATCAACTGATCAAAATACTAATAATTGATCAACCATGTCACTGAATATTAAAAGAACTACCCACCCAACCTATCCTGCATGCTTAGGACCTCCAAGACACATAAGAAACGCTCAAGCCCATTATTTATCCGATTGATTTTGGCCACTTAAGGTCTCAGGGATGGCGACTGTTCTGAGGAACAAGGAGGTGTCTAAATCCCACTAATACAACATAAGCCACAATCCCAACTCTGATCATGAATCTCACCTAATCATCAATTATTCATGACACAATAATATATTCTACTATACTTATCGTTTTTCAAGCAGCACTGAGTGTAAATGAGTAAAAAGACAACTCATAACGAATCATAAATCAAGAGCGGAAATAAAATTTTAATCTCAAGCAGCTTAACTATACATCATGTTTTTAAGGAATATCTTCTAGGAGTATGTAAAGAGAAGCTATAATTACATATTCATTATTAGAACCCATAAGAAACTCAATCTTCTTAAGCAATACATGAATTTTAACAACACTTTTACATTATGTATCCATTATATGAAACTAATAAAGTCATTCATGATAGCAATAATGAAAAGTCACATGTTGACATAGATATAAGAAGTATGTACATTAATGTGAGATATAAAGTGTTATCAATCATTACAATGTAATAGTCTATTACTAAGGTCACAATTTTCTTTTTGAAACTTCAATAAAAAACCCTTAAGAGATAGTTATTAATAATATTCAATTTGTATAATCCTCAATATTTAAATCACTTAACTCTTCTATATTTTCTTCACTTTTAAGTAAGTATTCTAATCTCAATCCTAGAAAGCCTTCATCACTGTTACTAACAATGAAGAGCATAATTATTGTCACGTACTAACAATATATTTTAACATGGCCTGTCTCTTTCGGGACTTAGTTACAAGACTACAGTTTAAAGTAATTACTTTCCAAAATTCTAGGCGTTATTTTAAATTTCTATTTTTAAGGAATAAATAACGAATTGAAATCATATATTTATGTATCCTGATTCAATGGTATAAAGCATTTAGGAATCTCTTGAAGTAAAAGTATAGCTTATATACTTATTAATGAATTGATAAACTATTGGATTGAATCTATTCTAACATATCAAGGGTGGACTTATTCCAGACCAAGTATGAAATATGAGAATGGAAATCAACACAGAAAAATGAATTCAAGAGAGACTGACAGTGTTCAAATAAACTTGCAATGAATTATTAGTCAAAGAGATAATGTCTTAAAAGGGTCTCAACCTTGAGTTGGACGAAATTTCAAGCACACAGAGGCGAAATCAAGGGTGACTGACAGCGTTCAATAAATTCTCCATTGAATTATCCGTCAGCGAGATAATGTTTCGAAGGCAACTATCGAGGCTATCTACCAATGCGTTCATCTCTAGGTGGCTCTTGGTGGACGGATTTCAACCCATACCAAAAAATGAAGCCAACAAAAAAATGTGACGGGGTGGAGATAGACCAAAGCCACCAATCCAAGGTCAACGATCAAAATGTTCTCTGCGTTCAGGGCCCTCTGAATACCTTACTCCAGCAAGCAACACTCGTGATTTTCTGCAGATTTTAAAGGGACCGGTTGTCAATCCCAAGCTAGAAGAAAAGGGTAATTACAATAGTCAAGGTCAACTTTTAAAGGCAATAATCGTGGGCATTAAACAATGGTCTCAGACAGGTTTAAATGGTAAAAATCGCGAGCATTTAACAGTGGTCTCAGTCATGTTTTGAATGGAAATTTGTGAACATTTAAGCAACAATCTCAGACATAAATTGGATAGTAGAATCGTGGGTAAATAACAACAGTGGGCAACGATTGAGAGTCACGATTCAAGGGCGTTAAGTCTGGAAAGTCCTGAGTAAGTAAAAATCCATGATAGTCAACGGGATAAGGGCATTAAGTCTGGGCTACGGTTGAGAGTCACGATTCAACGCAGGCTTAATTTAAAATGTTTACATTAAATTAAGTTCGTTGTCCACGCATTCGTCATGCCTTATCAGTCAATTTGCTGAGTTTTTAATATAACCAATTCACTGAGTTTTGTTTTTGTAAGAAAAAGTATACCAAGCATTCAATTCATTTTCCATTCCAGTATACCGTTATTTCGCAGGCAAAAACACAGAACGCTTGACCAAATCAGTGTACCCAAAAATGTACACTTAGAATAATTAATTGTTTTTTTTCATTTTCAGGTTGCAAAATAATTGCAAACAGAAAATCAATAAGTCTGTCCAATGCCAGAATACCAATGAAAAATGTAGGGACGAGGTTAATTCGTTTTTCCAGCAAGAATACCCATACAACAAAGACAACAGTGAGAGAATGCAAGGACCTAATGGATAACTCATCGAAGGGATCACCGAAGTTCTATCAATCGAGGCGCAAAAAATAACAACAAGGACGCAAGTCAACAATCAGGCAAGGACATCCACAGAGGGAGATGGATAAAAGGTTCAGCTTCGCTTCATCATCCTCGCACAGAAAAGAAGGGCGTTGAGATCCATAGGTCTTTTAACGCTAAGGCGATGACCATAGATCAGGTTCCTAGCCGACTGCTCAGGCGAGGACTGGCGAGCTAGGGACAAAGACTAAACAACCTCAAGGTCAAAATCAACATCACAGGGCAGTCATGACATGAGGGAAAACAAGGCCATAGGAGACGACAACCAAGGAGCTAGTCTAAGAAAATTCCAGTTATTAATCTAAATATCAAATCTACTTACATAATCAACATGTAGATCCAATCATAAAACCTACAACATTCTACCATTCAAACAAAGAAAGCATACCATTGCCTATTCGCCTGCTCTGATTGGCGTCCCGTACTCCATGCAAATCCCACTCGCCAACCGTTGAGACCTCACCGGTACCTCCCAACCAACGCTAGGGGTACTCTTCTTCCCCCTTAGCCCCCCAAGCTGCAAAGGGACCACACACACTATCCAGAGGTTACGTTTAGCTCCCGTCTTTCCTCACAGGGCCAAGCTACCAGTCCTCTCCAAGCTGGGTATCCCAACTCCCACAAGTAAATCAGTCAAGTCGATATTTCTGCAGCATAACATTACGCAAACAGAAGATGATCCTTCCTCCTTCTCCCCCCTTTATTTTATAGAGTTTCAAACTTCCTTTCTTTCCTAAAACCTCATTTAATTAAAGTTTTAAAAATAAATTCCTAAAAATTCCTCTCCGTACAAGTGTCCCTCATCCCCTACAATCCTCCANGAATTAATTTCTTTAATTAAGTAATTATCTTTATTTCCCTCACCCACCTAGAGTTACTCCTAGAATCACTCCTAGGTGTCCCCAAATTCTCTTACAGGTTTTAATAGCTTTCCCTTTTATTAAATTGCTAATTCAGTTTAAAATTAGAAGCTCTTAAATGGTAGATTCTTTACTAAGTTGACTTTCTGCTTTTTACCTTAAGTTCCCCTTTTTATGTTACCTCTTTTCCTTAGTTTCCTTTTTTTTTTTTTGATTTTCCCTCTTTCCCCTTTTACTTAGAACTCAAAAAGGCAGGTGTGAAAATTAACTCTTTTTCCCTTTTATCATTTAATTAGTATATTTTAAATTATTAAGGTAATAAAAAAATTAATTCCCTTTTTAATTTTTTTTATTTTTTTGTAAATAAGAAGTATATATTATATTAAGAGCCTGCTAAAGCTGAAAAAAGTTGCCAAAATACAACATAATACCGGCTGTAGTTACTGGACTGCCCCAACAGAGGGGAAACCAGTCCAGCCAACCCCCAATTCATAAGTCTTAGAAGGTTACTGGTTCAGAAAACAAACAAAGTTCATATTGACTGCCATCTAGACTATGAACCTAGTAAAACTTGATACACATCATTAAAGAGATAAACACCTGGCGAATAGCCTATCCACGTGGCTTGGAGGTCCTCTGTCCACGGTTCTTCCTTGAGATATGTCGGCTGGTCGTCCCAGCGTTTTTCCTTTCAT
Source organism: Picea engelmannii (assembly GCA_009831015.1). Taxonomy (NCBI): domain Eukaryota; kingdom Viridiplantae; phylum Streptophyta; class Pinopsida; order Pinales; family Pinaceae; genus Picea; species Picea engelmannii. Next base: position 212,254 of record ML777289.1, on the reverse strand, counting down.
TCCTCACGCTCGTTGTTCTCATCTGGGCCGCTTTGTTCCGCTTCCTTCTGCTTCGCTTCTGCCGGTCGCTGCATGTTATCCTTGCCTGCATCCATCTCAGTATCATGTGCCTCCCCTGGAGTAGAGTCAACCGGGTCCGAGGAGAGCTTCGAGTGCATAGTTGAGAGGATATGGAGGAAGTTCGCGACATTTTCTTCGGTGACCTGCAGGCGATACTTGAGGTCCGCCACCTCCTTCCTTAGCTCAAAAACTAAGTCATACAGGATGACCAGTCGATCTTTGAAATGCTCACTGTCGGGGTGGGCCGTGGGGCGGAGGCGCGCCCTCTTGGACTCACCAAAAGCCGGTGGTGCACCACTCAGAGTGCTCGAGGGCCCTGGGAAGGACATTTTCGTTGTGAATTGCAACTGGGGGTCCTGAGGACATCGCAGAATCGGGGTCAACCCTCACGGAATGGTGGCCATGGAGTGTAGAAGCAAAGACTGCGAAGGTGGCGGGGTGGTCGTGGAGCGAAGATGCATGGACAACGAAGGTGGTGGGGTGGCAGCTGTGGACAGATTTTGGGGATGGGAGGAGGAACAGGTCGAAGGGAAGACTGAAGGTGAGATCGGAGGTCTACGGGGCTTCCAGGGGGAGCCCCTCTTCGTCCTTCCTCAAATCCTTTCTTTCATTTGCGTAGGTGGGCGGGTCTGGACAAGGTTAAACCAGAGTTGCAGATAAACAATGGAGACAGCGGCTGAGTGAACCTGGTTTTGATTGCGCTGTGAAGGGAGGAACTCCTCAGACCACATACATGGTGGAATGCCAAAAACGACGAGCCAAGCCATAATACAAACTGTGGAGGAACAAAGGGTGGCGTAAATGCCCGTTACCTCATCCATTATTACGGATTTAAATTCCATTACTCTCCCGGGACGGCACTGGCCTGCAGCACGAGCCCGTCACGTGGCTCCGTGTCGCATCGGACTGTGTCCGCTCTCATCCTTCGCCATGGGGAAACCACTAACACCCCATCCGGGGCCTTTTTAAATTTTGATCCAACATAATTTAACCTTTTTTTTTTAATAAATTAAATTTCCTACTCCCCTCATGTTACAAGATTTAACGAAGATCTTAATTATTATTTAAGTTGTTTTTATTTTTATTATTTTTACTACCATTTTTTTTTATAAAAGACAAAATCTTACCACTAGCGTAATTTAGACTTAGGCCTTAAATTTTGTACTGGGCGACATTTAATTAGGAAAATTGTTTTTAAAAATTACTTAACATGTTATTTCTCTTAGGTCCATCTAGGTTCATCCCTCTATCATCAACAACGCGACGTGCCCTTCAGGACGCACTAGATGCTCCAAGAGTGCCACTCACCTCATCTATTCCTTTGCGCAATGTGCCCTTCAGGACGCACTACATGCTCCAAGGGTGCCACTCGCCTCTTGAATGATTTGGTAGACATCAATAACCCCTTGAGTCAACACTTTGCCAGGTGAACTTTTGGGAGACTAAGGGCTTCTAAGGAATAAGGCCCTCGACTTATTGTGCACCCCTTAGAATCATCGTGAGTGACTGTCGCAGTCTTCCCTCACGACATCATGGGCCCTCTCGAACTAGGTAATCGTTAACCTACAGTTCGAGCCACGACAAGAGTGATAGTAGGCTGTGGCAGGGCTGTTGTCCACACCTCTCCCTCAGCATCTCTGGTAGTCGTGTGTGACCCCTTTAATCCATATGTGAATCTGGTCAGCAAGCTATCATCAGCCTACATCATCAACAAATAATGTCAAAACATATCCATATCATACCATCTAATCAGATGCACTAATATCACATTAAAACAATCAAACCCCAATGGTGCACTCCTTGACTCGATACAGAGTCCAAGGGGTTCCATCGATGCCCCTTCATCCTCGAGGTCCAAAACCTGCACACTTAGTAAAACCGAGTCAATAGCATGTGTCTATGTTAATGTAGTAAAACAACATGTCATCAACCCATAACGCATCATAATCAAGGTCAAAAGTTTTAATAGCATAATAATCTGGATCACTTGCGAGCAAGTTGTTGAAAAGTCAACAAGAAACATGTGTCTAATTTACTTTTCCCTTAAATAAATTAGACAATAAATATTAATCTATTATTGCATTCATAACTGAGTGAGTTGGATTTGTAACAGAATCATAAGTGTAGTTAAGTGAGTTAACTTCAATTGTACTAGTTGTAACTAAACATGCACTAGTGAGAGTTCAGTTAATCAGTGAACTCACATGCAACTGAAGATTCACCACGGTTAACTACATGCATGTCAGATCCAGTGGAGACACAGTTGAGATAACAGGTGAAAGGGACAGTTTTTCTATTAGTTGTGATTTGATCACACATGCAGTGGATATGCTTATGAGGATGTGCAAACTAGGCAATTCGTGTATGATTCGATCATTGTGAGAATTCGAATTGCAGAGATTGTGCAGAGGAGGCAAGTTGTCTAGACACAGGAACTGGCACATGTATTTGTTGATTTGTGTATGACAGTGTGAGACGATTGTATTGTATTGATAGCTCTTGGATTAGAGTTTTGTATGACATTGTTTCATGATTCATGATATACATAATATATGATAGTGGGGTTTTTAGCTTTACGCTTTCCCGGTAAAACTTTTGTATTGTGTGTTATTGATATTTCACTTTGTGATTGTGGTTGCGATCGTGGTTTAATTTTCCGCAAGAATAATAGTAGAAGCGATTATGTATTTAACAGTGGTGTAAATTGTTAGATCAAGAGAATCGCATGAAATACATTAAGTGTATCGAAATTTCTACATGGTATCAGAGCCACGGAGGCCACAGAGCTATGAAAGTGAGGTGTGAACAAAATTTTATTCTCGCAGGTCCTGTCTCTAGCTGGGTGCGAACCCTAGTACTGAAAACTATGCTCATTTTCAGGAACAATAATTCTCACACCCTAGACAAAGGCAGGGTACGAACTTCATTGGCATTCTTGCAGGCAAATATACTAGCAGGGTGCGAACTTCCCTCACTGTACAGTGGAGTACAGTGCAAACTTTTCAGGCAAGTTCGCAGGAAAATACAGAGGCAGGGTGTGAACCCCCCTCACCCTATAGTGGAGCAGGGTGCAAACTTCCTAGGCAAGTTTGCAAGCTACACACAGGCAAGGTGCGAACTTCCCTCAGGCTACTCTCAGGAGGGGTGCGAACCTCCCAGGGAAGAGGGATTACAGGGTTGAGTTTTGGTGGTTGGATAACATTCGAATTTGCAAGATTTTCTTGGTGCGACACTTGACTCAAGATCGAAAATGTCTTTTAATGGCTTGAGGTTGGAGTATGTAGTTGAGGGCAGCTCTAACTACATTTCTTGGAAGGACAGGATGGAGGCACTACTCGAAGACAATGGCTTGAAGGGTTACATTGACAATGATGTTCCTAATACGGATGCGACAGACACTACAAATCTTGATGCATGGAAAAATAAAGTGGCGAAGGCGAGGAGGATTCTGTTGGAGGGAGTACGAGACCACATTGTCTCAAGTCTCCATGGGAAAACCACACCATATGCAATGTGGAAGGTTTTGACGGATCTGTTCCAAAACAGTAGCGACCATAGGAAATTGGTGCTCAAAGATAAACTCAGAAGATCAAGATGGAGAAAGGCGAGACCATTCAAAAATATCTCACAAAGTTTGTCCAATGTCGGGATGAGATTGGAAGTGTGGGAATAACAGTCATTGCTGATGATTTGGTGAGCTTGGCACTCCTAGGGCTTCCTAAGAGTTGGCACAGTTATCAAGACTCTGTCAATGGAAGGGAAAAATTGTAGGATTGGGAACGACTATGGTCGGATCTAGTGCAAGAGGAGTTCAGGTGGAACACCAGAGATGGATCTTCATCAAAGTGTGATGATGAAGAGTGTTGAAACAGAACTTAAATTTTTACTTTAAGAACAAAATGTTTGATATCCTGGAGTCTTTGCACCATTTAAAATCTTTATAAAACAAAAATTTTCATACTTAATGAATCTGAAATACACTTGGGGTTTATTTCAGGAAAAAGATGATTGTAAATTAATCAATGAATGCCCAAATACTTTTCCGAATGAACTTAAACGACAAAACTTAAGAATTTTAAAATATATCGGGATATCGGAGTTCGCTATCTGGGAAGAACAAATCTCATTGCATATTAAGCCACGATCTCCTGACCCCCGATTTCCCGATACGTTAATACGTAATTAA
>ML777289.1:178370-194474 GCA_009831015.1 Picea engelmannii | reverse complement strand
TCTAAACCTTGTCTCGAAGTTTCATAGTATATATGTTGAAATAAATTGTATCACAGTATCATGTGTCTATCTATCAAGCAAAAATGGGAACTGTTGGCGCATATCATATGTGTCCTCCTAGGTCGCAGAGTGAGGACTATAATTGTCCCACTGGACCTTGACCTGATCTATCATTCGATGTCGTAACTATCGAATGCGATGATCCAAGATACGGACCAATTCAACCGTGAGTGCTCCCTTGTCCGATACTTGCAAGCAACTCATGTCAATAACATGTGTAGGATCACTAATATAATGTCTCAAAACAGATACATGAAAAACATCGTGCATACGCCTCAAAGAATCCAGCACGGCTAGTCGATAGGCCACGGGACCCTTTCTCTCCACAATCTTGAAAGGTCCCACGAACCTAAGAGAGATTTTATCTCCCTTCCCAAACTTGATCGAACTCTTATGCGGTTTAACCCGCAAGAAGACTCGATCGCCAACCACGTAATTATGGTCGACACCTTTTTAATCATTTTTCTTATTATTTTCATTTCCTCTTCTATTTCTTGGATCGCTTCTGGTCCCACCAGGACCCTATCCTCAAGCTAATCCCAACTCAAAGACATCCAACACGATCGCCCGTAAAGAAACTCGAAAGGCTCCATCTTAATGGTGCTCTGGTAACTATTGTTGTAAGAAAACTCCACCAGTGACAAGAATTCTTCCCAACGCTTTTGTTGGTCCATCACGTACATGCGCAACATGTCCTCTAGGGTCTGGTTCATTCGTTCGGTCTGCTCATCAGTTTTCGGGTGATACGCAGTACTAAATTTACGTTGGGTTTCCAAGGCCTCTTGGAAACTCATCCAAAATCGTCGGGTAAACACCGATCCTCGATCGGATATTATCCTCTTAGGCATGCTATGCAGCCTCACAATATCACTAATGAAAACTCTAGCTATGTTAGGTGCCTGATACGTCGTACACACAGGAATAAAGTGAGAACTCTTCGTCAGAGTGTCTACTACTACAAAAAGTGAGTCATGTCTCCTTGCTATCAGTGGAAATCCAACAATAAAATCCATCGAAATAACCTCCCATTTCGATTCCGGAATGACATGTGGTTGCAGTAATTCTGCTGGGTGTCTATGTTCAGCCTTTACCTACTAACATTCTAGACATCTAGCCACATAGTTGACTATGTTTTCCTTCATTCCATTCCAAAAAAAAAAGGGTTTAAGGTCTACCCTCATCTTCATGACTCCCGGGTGAGCCATGTATACTGCTCTATGAGCCTTGCTTAGGATCAACATCCTCAACTCATTGTTTGGCAGTACATAGATCTGACTTTTAAACCTTAATAATCCATCGCTATCAAATGAAAATCCCTCAAATCATGATACCATCATTGTTTTTTGTCCGATAAAACCCTCGACCTCTTTGTACCAGTCATCGTCACACTGTAAAGTTAGAATATTTTCACATAGATTCGTCTGAAGAGGCAACACTGAAAATATGCGTGGTCTCTGACTCAATGCATCCGCCACCCTGTTCACTGTCTCTTTTATGTAAGTAATCTCAAAATCATACTTGCTAAGAAATTCTGACCAACGTCGTTGTCGCGCATTCAGGTCACTTTGCGTAAATATGTGTTGTAGTCCACAATGGTCAGTCTTTAGTTCAAATTTTCATCCAACAAGGTAGTGTCTCCAAACCTTCAAGGCATATACGATGGATAATAACTCCAAATCATGCGTCATGTAGTTCTCCTCATGCCTTCTCAGTTTCCTCGAAATGTAAGAAATCACTCGTCCATCTTGCATCAAGACTCTGCCTAAGCCTTCCTTGGATGCGTTAGTGCATACCAAGAAGTCTGCATCCATGTCCGAGACCTTTAGTATCGGTTGAGTTGTCAACAACTCCTTGAGCCTCTGAAATGCTTCCATGCATTTCTCGGTCCAAACAAACTTCTTGTTCTTCTTCTGCAATTCTGTGATCGGATTTCTATCTTCGAAAATCCCTCAATGAACCATTGATAGTATCCTGCCAAACCCATGAAGCTATGCACTTCGATGACATTCGTCTATGCAGGCCATTCCACAATAGCCTCGAACTTTGCTGGATCCACGGCGATTCCTTCATCGGAGATGACATGCCCTAAGTAGTGAATCTTCGATTGATAAAATGAGCATTTCGACAACTTCCCAAACAATTGGTGCTCTCACAAACACTGTAGTACCAAGCGCAAGTGCTCTTCATGCTCCTTCGTCATCCGAGAGTAGATAAAAATATCATCAATGAATACTTGGATGAACTTGTCCAAGTACTCGCGGAACACCCCATTCATCAAACTCATAAATACCCCTGGGGCATTTGTCAGTCCAAACGGTAAAACAATAAACTCGTAATGTCCAAACCTCGTCTTAAAGGCTATCTTAGGGACGTCATCCTCCTTGATCCATAACTGGTGATACCCTGATCGCAAATCGATCTTGAATAACACCGTTGAACCCTTCATTTGATTGAACAAATCATCAATTCTTGGCAATGGATATTGATTCTTGATCATGGCCTTGTTCAGCTGACAGTAGTCAATGCAAAGCCTCCACAATATGTCCTTCTTTCGTATGAAAATAACAGGTGCACCCCATGGTGACACACTAGGACATATCAATCCCAGGTCCAACAACTCCTTCAGTTGCATTTTCAACACTTGTAACTCCGGGGTCGACATCCAATAAAGCATTCTTGCTATCGGTTTAGTCCCTAGTTTTAGGTCTATGGTAAACTCCAAATCCCTCTTCGACAACATCCTAGGTAACTCTTCTGGAAATACGTCGGCAAACTCTCTCACCACTGAAAGGTGTTCTAGACCTTCTGCTACTCCCTTCTTGTTTAACGCAAGGATCACATAAAGCTTGCACCCCTTGCGCATGATCTTCCGAAGTTGCAAGGAAGAGATGAACCTCAGGGAAACTCCCTGGTTCCAGCCTACAATCACACGTATCTGTCCCTCGTCATTGACCGATCTCAACTATTTCTTCTTACAGTTGAGTATTGCCTCATGTGATTCCAACCAATCCATACCAATCATGACATCATAAGATCCTAGGATCATGACGTACAGGTTGGCCCTTGTGACAAACTCTCCCAGGTTAAGGATACATCCCGTAACCTTTCCTCCAACCTTTTGTTTGGCTCTCGAAGCCATCTCCACGAAGCTAAACTCATCCTGTTCGACTACCTTTACCTTAATCCTTTTTAGCACTGCACCAGAAATGAAACTCTCGATAGCACCGAGATCTATCAAAATACTAAGGGTCTGGTCAACGACGGTACCTGTCGTCTCGAGAATAGTTGAATGGTGCTCTGCCTGGCAGTTATTCACCGCTGCATGAATCCGATGGGCCTTGCCCATATCTCCCACGGTAGTGGGTCTGGATGATCTGGATGCTCTAGTCCTCTCCACCGGGAAATCTCATTGGTAGTGTGGCTCCCCACACATCCAACACCCCTTCTTCGGCCCAGTAGTCCTGGTACCCGAAATAGAAGATGACGACCCACCGGCCTGGAACCCTAGTCTATTCTGTTGAACAGGCCTAAACTGCTGCTACTGTGGTTGACACTATTGCTGATGTTGTGGTTCTAGATAAGGTGTATGATGCTAATGCGTCAATTGCCAAGGTTTCTCTCGAGTCCTACTCTGACCCCCACTGATAAGTTGCTTTTCTGCTATGAGGGCCTTTTGGACGACATCATGCAAGGTTTGAGGCATCAAAATCCTAACCTTTGCACATAGGCTGTCGTTAAGGCTGAACACGAACCTGTTGGCCTTAAGTTTCTCAGTGTTAAGGTGCATATCATACCGGAGCAGCTCCATAAAATGGGCCTTGTACTCGGGCATCGTACGACCTCCCTGTCGTAAGGCGTTGAACTCATTGAGTTGATGCTCAATGAATTCCTCTGAAAGGTACCTCTCTCAGAACTGTTCCTCGAACAGTTCCCATGACACGTCTTTGACGGCCATGTTCAGTTGCGGTAGGAGCATCTTCCACCATAGAAGAGCGCTCCCCTTCAGTTGAAAGACCGTCATGCAGACCTTCAGGTTGGAGGTATAATCGCGAAGTGCGAAGCACATCACCATGTTCTCCAACCATGCCTCGATGGTTGCGTCGTCCGGGGCACCAAAGAACTCAGGAAATTTGACCTTCTCGAGTTCACGGTGAATGCTACCAGTACCGACTGGAGTGCACGGTGGAACCTCAGTGGGTGTCGACACCCTAGTCTCATCTCTGTCCAAATTGTTTATTAGTGCCTCAGACATGTGCTGAAAAGATCTCATCATTCTGACTACATCACCAACTGCTATCTGTTCCTGTCCGAGAAAATGCTTGTCACCCTGGGGGTTAGACCCCTCGGGCATGGATGCTACTGGAGGCATCACGCCTCCTCCCCTAACACCCCGTCGTCTACCTTCGCAGTGTCCTCTAACCATGATTACCTGCACACACACAAGTCAACTCGATTAGCAATAGTATAATCAAATCGTATCAACAAAAGCCGTAGAGATCCCAAGTCGTGGGTCGAACCTTTCTCTGATACCATATGTAGCGACCCCTCTGTTACAACAACAAAAGGCTATGTAACATAGGTAAAAAAAAAAAATTGCAATAGGATATTAAAATCATCACAACATAATTAATAGCATTGCAAGTGAAACATCATCATAACTAATAACAACACACAATCAACACATTGTTATAATTAATAGTTGCACATAATCAACACATCACGATCAACTGATCAAAATACTAATAATTGATCAACCATGTAACTGAATATTAAAAGAACTACCCGCCCAACCTATCCTGCACGGTTAGGACCTCCAAGACACATAAGAAACGCTCAAGCCCATTATTTATCCGATTGATTTTAGCCACTTAAGGTCTCAAGGCTAGCGACTGTTCTGAGGAACAAGGAGGTGTCTAAATCCTACTAATCCAACATAAACCGCAATCCCAACTCTGATCATCATTCTCACCTAATCATCAATTATTCATGGCATGATAAGATATTCTACTATACTTATAGTTTTTCAAGTAGCACTGAGTGTAAATGAGTAAAAAGAAAATTCATAACGAATCATAAATCAAGAGCGGAAATACAATTTTAATCTCAAGCAACTTAACTATACATCTTGTTTTTAAGGAATATCTTCTAGGAGTATGTAAAGAGAAGCTATAATTACATATTCATTATGAGAACCCATAAGAAACTCAATCTTCTTAAGCAATACATGAATTTTAACAACACTTTTACATTATGTATCCATTATATGAAACTAATAAAATCATTCATGATAGCAATGATGAGAAGTCACATGTTGACATAGATATAATAAGTATGTACATTAATGCGAGATATAAAGTGTTAGCAATCATTACAATGTAATAGTCTATTACTAAGGTCACCATTTTCTTTATGAAACTTCAATAAAAACCCTTAAGAGATAGTTATTAATAATATTCAATTCGTATAATCCTCAATATTTAAATCACTTAGTTCTTCTATATTCTGTTCACTTTTAAGTAAGTATTCTAATCTCAATCCTAGAAAGCCTTCATCACTGTTACTAACAATGAAGAGCATAATTATTGTCGTGTACTAACAATATATTTTAAGATGGTTTGTCTATTACGGGACTTAGTTACAAGACTACAGTTTAAAGTAATTACTTTCCAAAATTCTAGGGGTTATTTTAAATTTTTATTTTTAAGGAATAAATAACAAATTGAAGTCATATATTTATGTATCCTTATTCAATGGTATAAAGCATTTAGGAATCTCTTGAAGTAAAAGTATAGATTATATACTTATTAATGAATTGATAAACTATTGGATTGAATCTATTCTAACATATCAAGGGTGGACTTATTCCAGACCAAGTATGAAATATGAGAACGGAAATCAACACTGAAAAACGAATTCAAGAGTGACTGAGAACATTCAAATAAATTCACAATGAGTTATTAGTCAGAGAGATAATGTCTTAAAAGGGTTTCAGCCTTGAGTTGGACAAAATTTCAAGCACACAGAGGCAAAATCAATGGTGACTGACAGCATTCAATAAATTCTCCATTGAATTATCAGTCAGCGAGATAATGTTTTGAAGGAAACTATCGAGGCTATCTACCAGTGCGTTCATCTCCAGGTGGCTCTTGGTGGCCGGATTTCAACCCATACCCAAAAATGAAGCCAACAACAAAATGTGACAGGGTGGAGATAGATCGAAGCCACCAATCCAAGGTCAGCGATCAAAATGGTCTCTGCGTTCAGGGCCCTCAGAATACCTTACTCCAGCAAGCAACAATCATGATTTTCTATGGATTTTAAAGGGACCGGGTGTCAATCCCAAGCTAGAAGAAGATGGTAATTACAACAGTCAAGGTCAACTTTTAAAGGCAATAATCATGGGCATTAAACAATGGTCTCAGACAGGTTTAAATGGTAAAAGTCGCGAGCATTTAACAGTGGTCTTAGTCACGTTTTGAATGGCAATTCGTGAAAATTTAAGCAACGATCTCAGACATAAATTGGATAGAAGAATCGTGGGTAAATAATAGTAGTGGGCAATGGTTGAGAGTCACGATTCAAGGGCGTTAAGTATGGAAAGCCCTGAGTAAGCAAAAATCTGTGACAGTCAATGGGATAAGGGCGTTAATTCTGGGCTACGGTTGAGAGTCACGATTCAACGCAGGCTTAATTTAAAACGTTTACATTACATTAAGTTCGTTGTCCACACATTCGTCGTGCCTTATCAGTCAATTCGTTGAGTTTTTAATATAACCAATTCGCTGAGTTTTTTTTTTGTAAGAAAAAGCAGACCAAGCATTCAATTCATTTTCTATTCCAGTATACCGTTATATCGTAGGCAAAAACAAATAACGCTTGACCAAATCAGTGTACCCAAAAATGCAGACTTAGAATATTTAGTTTTTTTTTTCATTTTTAGGTTGCCAAATAATTGCAGACAGAAAATCAATAAGTCTGTCCAATGCCAGAATACCAATGAAAAATGTAGGCACGAGGTTAATTCGTTTTTCCAGCCAGAATACCCATACAACGAAGACAATAGTGAGAGAATGCAAGGACCCAATGGATAACTCATCGAAGGGATCACCAGAGTTCTATCAATCGAGGCGCAAAAAATAACAACAAGGACACAAGATAATCCAAACGCTAAGGTCGTACTGAAGGATGCAAGTCAACAATCAGGCAAGGACATCCACAAAGGGAGACGGCTAAAAGGTTCACCTTCACTTCATCATCCTCGCACAGAAAAGTAGGGCATTGCGATCCATAGGTCTTTTAACTCTAAGGCCACGACTATAGATCAGGCTCCTGGTCAACTGCTCAGGCGAGGACTGACAAGCTAGGGACAAAGACAAAACAACCTCAAGGTCACAATCAACACCACAGGGAAGTCATGACATGCGGGAAAACAAGGCCATAGGAGACGACAACCAAGGAGCTAGGATAAGAAAATTTCAGCTATCAATCTAAACATCGAATCTACTTACATAATCAACATGCAGATCCAATCATAAAACCTACAACATTCTACCATTCAAATGAAGAAAGTGTACCATTTCCTATTCGCTCGCTTCGATTGGCATCCCGTGCTCTATGCAAATCCCACTCGTCGACTGTTGAGACCTCACCGGTACCTCCCAGCCAACGCTAGGTGTACTCTTCTTCCCCCTTAGCCCCCCGAGCCACAAAGGGGCCACACACACTCTCCATAGGTTTCGTATAGCTCCCAGGTTGCCTCGCAAGGCCGAGCTACCACTCCTCTCCGAGCTGGGTATCCCAACTCCCACAAGTAAATCAGTCAAGGCGATATTTTTGTACCATAACGTTACACAAACAGAAGATGATCTTTCCTCCTTCTCCTCCCTTTCTTTTATAGAGTTTCGAACTTCTTTTCTTTCTTAAAATCTCATTTAATTAAAGTTTTAAAAATAAATTCCTAAAAAATCCTCTCCGTACAAGTGTCCCTCATCCCCTACAATCCTCCATGAATTGATTTCTTTAATTAAGTAATTATCTTTATTTCCCTCACCCACCTAGAGTTACTCCTAGAATCACTCCTAGGTGTCCCCAAATTCTCTTACAGGTTTTAATAGCTTTCCTTTTTATTAAATTGCTAATTCAGTTTAAAATTAGAAGCTCTTAAATGGTAGATTCTTTACTAAGTTGACTTTCCACTTTTTCCCTTAAGTTCCCCTTTATCCCTTTTTATGTTACCTCTTTTCCTTAGTTTCCTTTTTTTTTTTTTTTTTCCCTCTTTTCCCTTTTACTTAGAACTCTAAAAGGTAGGTGTGAAAATTAACCCTTTTTCTCTTTTATCATTTAATTAGTATATTTTAAATTATTAACGTATTAAAATAATTAATTCCCATTTTAAATTTTGATCCAACATAATTTTACCATTTTTTTTGGAATAAATCAAATTTCTTACTCCCTTCATGTTACAATATTTAACGAAGATCTTAATTATTATTTAAGTTGTTTTTATTTTTATTATTTTTACTACCATTTTTTTTTATAGAAGACAAAATTTTACCACTAGCGTAATTTAGACTTAGGCCTTAAATTTCGTAGTGGGTGACATTTAATTAGGAAAATTGTTTTTAAAAATTACTTAACATGTTATTTGTCTTAGGGCCATCTAGGTTCATCCCTCTATCATCAACAACGCGACGTGCCCTTCAGGACGCACTTGGTGCTCCAAGGGTGCCACTCACCTCATCTGTTCCTTTGCGTGACGTGCCCTTCAAGATGCACTACGTGCTCCAAGGGTGCCACTCTCCTGTTGACTGATTTGGTAGACATGAATAACCCCTGTAGTCAACACTCCGCCAGATGAACTTGTGGGAGACCAAGGGCTTCTAGGGAATAAGGCCCCCGCCTTATTGTGCACCCCTTAGAATCATCGTGAGTGACTGTCGTAGTTTTCCCTCACGACATCGTGGGTCCTCTCGAACTAGGTAATCGTTAACCTACAATTCGAGCCACAGCGGGAGTGCTAGTAGGTTGTGACAGGTTTTTTGTTCACACCTCTCCCTCAACATCTCTGGTAGTCATGTGTGACCCCTTTACTCTATATGTGAGTCTGGTCGGCAAGCTATCGTCAGCCTGCATCATCAACAAATCATGTCAGAACATATCCATATCATACCATATAATCAGATGCACTAATATCATAGTAAAATAATCAAACCCTAATGGTACACTCCTTGAATCGATACAGATTCCAAGGGGTTCCATCGATGCCCCTGCATCCTCGAGGTCCAAAACCTGCACACTCAGTAAAACTGAGTCAATAGCACCTGTCTATGTCAATGTAGTAAAACAACATGTCATCAACCCATAACTCATCATAATCAAGGTCAAAAGTTTTAATAGCATAATAATACGGATCACTTGCAAGCAAGTGTCCTCAAAGAATAAGTTCGCTCAGTGCACCAGAGAGGGATGTTAAAAATCCATACCAACGGTCCATCAACCTAAGCCAACTGTCTGACAAAGACAAGCATTGAGGGATACATTATTACATTTGTAGTAGAGATAAACTATTCATTCTCAAAACCAGAAGAATAGTTCAAGAAAGGAGCTCACATAAGGCTAATGAAGGAGATTGTGACATTGATGAAAATGTTCTTAGCAGAGGAGGATTATATTCCCTCCAACACTCCAACCATGGTATGTAAGACCTTGTGCATGGCGGTGACCTAGTATGGAGTTGGTGAAAGTGGGCAAATAAAGGAGAATGGTCCCATGGAGGAAGCATAGGATCTAGGGAGAGAAAAATGAGCATTGAAAGAGGAATGATGATAGAGAAGTGTTGGTTGAATAAAATGAAAGAGGTTTAGAAGAGAAGAAGTAGTGAGGAATATGATTTATGGGAAAGGAAGTATTGAAGTGTACCCTAAGGAGTTGGAAGGGTTGTGGAATCAAGGAGAAAAGGCCGACTGATGGCTGAAAGAATAACATTTGGTAACCAAAGAGAATCTAGAGAGTAGATTGGATGAATGAGTGGTGTATAGAGAGTTAGGAAATATGAAAAATGGAGTTAAGTCAACAATATGTTTTTGGTCATACAGATAAAGGAAAATACATTAGGAGGTTGTGTTTGAAGGAAATGTAAATCATATTATAGAGAAGAGCATGATTGTTGGGTTGCAAGAGCAAGATGCACTCAATGATCTGTTTTGGTTGTTTAAAATATAATACAACCAAGAAACATACATGTTATAACCCAAAGACAATGAAGCAAACACATAACAATTACCATCCCCCATGCATTTGGAAAAAACTAACGTAATCACCAAATCGTTTTCTAGTTTCAATTTGCAAGAACCTTCTAATAGTGGAGTGTGAAATAGTAGAAGTGGATAGCCAAGTGTAGGAGAAAATACTGGTAGTAGTGGAGTTACAATAGTAACTAGTAGTTCTAGTTTTGGGGAAAGAAGTGGTAGTTAACCAACTAGGATTGAAAAGTTTTATGTTATTGGGTAATTTAATAGACAACATGGCTAGAGTAGACAATAGTTTAATAATGCACCTTCCTAAGTTTGTAGGAAAAGATGATAATGACATAGATAAACATTGGTTCTCATGTGAATTAATCTCAAGGTCCAAAGGGGTCATGACCCCAAACACCAAACTAGTAGAGTTCCAACCCACCTTGAGGGGAAGGGCTCTATAGTGGCACATGAAATTTGTCCAAACTGATCCTCAGGGAACCTCTATAACTATGGATGAAGTGAAAGAAGGATTTGTGTCTGAATTTTAGAGGTTGAACTTAGAGAAATAGAGATGTGATGAGTTGAAGGATATAGAAAAATGGATTTGATTATAGTTCCTAGGATTGAAATTAGTTCTTCTAAAACCTAATCAATAGAATTTGATATTTGATCCATAAGATACATCATAAAGAGTGGTTCATTTAGAGGTTTCTACCCTTGAATAGAATGCCATTAAAGCAACAACAATGGACCGCTTGATGGGATTCCTTCGCACATGCAATGGATATGAATTGATGAACAACCACCTAAGTACAATAAGAGTAGGAACTGTGGCTATGCCCTCAACTAGTGCAATGAAAAATACCATCCAATTCTAGATGCAACTATCAACCTCGATCATTGAGTAAATTCAAGAAATGAACCATGTTAAAATCAAAAGGGAGAATGTGTGTTGTATCATGTGCAAGACAAAAGGTCACATAATAAATGATTTCCCTACTTTGAAATTCAAGGTTGTAGCACCCAATATGACATTGACACTAACAAGGTTTGATTGAACATGATTATGCAGTGGAGGATTGATTAAGGTGTGGAGATTGTGTTCTCTCTTTTTTATCCTCAAAAATTTTGATCCTTCTCAAGGATCATATTCAGGAGTGTGAAAAATCACAAGGAAATAATGCATTTTTTCAAGCATTAGTAATCATTGTCATCCACACATAACAATTGACCTTATTTCAACATTGTGCAATATTCCTTCATGAGTTTTTTAATTTGTGGACCAAGGGAATCAAAATTTCACTGAGTTTTGCACCATCATCACAGTCAATGTTATTAGGATGTAAATAAATTTCTAGGGTTTCTCTCATTTTTATTTTTGTGTAGTTTCCTTCCTTCACAATATTTTTTTCATATTCTAAACACATTTGGTGACTGGTGTTATGAACATGCTCTACTAGGGCCTATATTTTAATTCTATTATGTCTTAAATATGCACAATGCTCTTTTAACCTTACCTAAATGGATCTCTCTATCTCACCAATGTAAAGTTTCCTACATGAACATGAAATAGAGTACACTCCTTTGTATAACATATGATTAGGAGAATATTTTGTAGAATCAATCAATTTTTAGAAGTCCCAATAGCTTAAATTAAAACAATTTGGAAGAACTAATGGAGATAATACCATTTTCTTCGATGTTGTAAATATGTAAAAGTTTAACTTGGATGTTGCCTGATGCAAAATAATGAAATATGGATTAAAATTTGTAATAGCCCTGAATAAGATTCTTATTCAAGGCTTCATATGAAAAATAAAATCGGTTTTCAAAAATCTTCCAACAAATCCTACAAAGGGAATAACACAAGAATTTGTTGTGCTAATAAGTAAGGAAAAGGTTTCTAAATCACCAAATTTAGAAACATTAATGGTATAAAAGTTCACCCTCCTAACTCACAGTCAATCCTCGGGGATACCAGTATAAGTCCAAATATTTACACACAAAACCCACATTCACGTGTCAGGGTTGCCCCTTAATGGGATACACGTCTTCATTTTGAGGCATTATTGTTAATTCCTAGATTTATCCATCAATTTTGTGAGGAAAAAATTATAGGCATGGGTACAAAGGAGGCTATAGAGGTGGTATAAATGGTGGACACACAATCCCCATTATATGTTACAATTGTAATGAGATTGAGCACATCTCTTGATATTTCCCACAAACAAGAAGGATAATATGCAGTCATTGCATGGCCATTGATCATGCAACCGAGGAATACCTTGACTGAATAGCCAAATAGGAGACTAGGGAAATATGGTAGAATGAAAACATGGAATTTAGAACCCTAGTACATTGCAAAGGTTAGGGATCCATGAATTGATGTGGAACATGTTGGGTATGTGTTATATTCTTTGCATGAGTATTATATTTTACGTTGCGCCGGGCGCGCAGGGTTTCGGGGTCAGTGCCCTTAAGAAAATAATTTCTACCTTGGGAAACCTGTCACATATTTAGGTGGTTTTTCGACACATGATTTTTTGCCGATGGTTTTCTATTTTCAGTTAAGGAATTAGGGTTGTTGACTAATCCAGGTCATTGAGTTAGGGTTTTGGATGTTGTTGGCTCCTATATGTATATTGTATTGTAAACAATGTATCATGATGTATGAATATATAATATGTTGGCTTTCCTGGTTTGGGTTTTCAAGGGAAAAATCTCTGTATAATGTTTGTATTTTCCATTGTATCTTTTCTGTTCTTTTATTGAAAATCTGTTTGCAGTAAATATTGTACAAGGTTAAAATCTACAAAATTTAACTAGATTGGAATTTTTGGAATTCATACAATGTATATTTTGCAAAGGAATAGAAAATGAAAATATATTTGGTATCAATTTTTTTCTTCTTTTCTATTTCTAAGCTTTTATTTTCACCATCTTTTTATGTATTTATTTCTAATTTTTTATTTTCACTATCTTTTTATGTATTTATTTCTAATTTTTTATTTTCAACATCTTTTTATGTATTTTTTTTACTGCAAATTGATATTTTCAAGATTCACGTGTGGGTGTGTTATCATTTGATAGCAAATATTTCTATAAAAATTTCATTGTGGGTTTTCTACAATTTAATATGAGGGATATGTGTAATTCCTTGTGTCCAACATGGAGTTAACACATGGCATTAAAATATATTAATAACAAAAATATTAGTGTCTACTATAAATAAAACATTTCAATCCTCACCTAAGTAAAATAATTTCATATCAATTTTATAGAGACATATATAAATTAATTGCAAGTAAAAAAAATCCTTCTTTTATTTCTTGTGGCACATGCCTTACTAACCCCATAGTTTTTTTATGATACTCATTAACTAAATGCATCCACGAAGGATTTAACATGCATTTAACATAATTCTTAAAAACACAGAACACAGTGTATATAGCATGCATGACAACAACATTAATTCACTAGTTAACATTAATTCACTAGTTTATCTACAACAACATGCACAACAACAACATTAATTCACTAGTATATCTATAACATTAATTCATTAGTCTATCTAGCATGCACAATAGAATTAATTCATTGACAGAAAAGAGTATAATGCACCACAATTAAAACCCATAATTAAAAAAAGATAACAGAGATAAAACACTTATCTTCATAAGCAAATATGAAACCAACTACAAAGGACAAACATTCCATTTGATTTGTTGCTCCAATTCTCAATAGAAAAATCACCCCAAGATAGGGCTATGAATCTAGTATATGGATCCACAAGAGAGAGTATCTGGTAAAGGTTGTCTATTGTCCACTCACAACAAGATAATTTCTATAGTCATTCCAATCCACCTACTTGGTTTCCCCTCAACTTGCACAATCCAAGGAATGGGTTCTCCTTATCTGACATGTAGTCCCTCAAGCTATCCCACTTCACTCTATGGCTCTAGCACAGGTTGGGTAGAAAATTCTCTTTCTAGGGACTTGGGAATTTATAACTACAACAAGAATTCTAGGAGCAGTAAACTCACTTTGATCCCTATGTAATTTTCCCACAGAAATAGCATGCTACAAGCGTAATATCCTACTTCTTCATGCCTTTATAGCTCCAATAAAATACACACAAAACCCACTATGGATCTCTTCAAGCTCAAGTCCAACACACTCATCAAACTCTTGATGTCCCAAAAATTGATTGTAAAAATTGTCTACAATACCTATTCGAATTTTCTTTTACCCATGCATCTTGTCTTTCACATTCCCCAATGTTGATTGTATTCAACCCCATGCTCTCAATAACTATGTGAGGTGACTTTTCAAACCAAGCCTCTTACATGTATTCCATGATTGGGGCTTTGATACACTCAAAAGGGAAAAAACGGTTAATACAAAATAATACTTCTAGGAAACTAACATGGGATTAATAGACTTGGGTAATTCCCCTTAAATCCATCTATGCCCCATGATTTGATGGGTCATGTCCATATATCATATTTACATTATACATTTAAATCAGAGATTAAAAATAGGGATGCTATATTTCTACTTCCGAATATGAGGTAGATGTGTACTTCATTCAATGCCTAACATTAAGATATTTCAATTTCCATGTTAAATTAAATATTTTTAATATCAACTATATATATATATATATATATATATATATATATATATATATATATATATATATATATATATATATATATATATGGAAACATGAAAGGGAGAGTATATATTATTACACAAACAAAAAATGTGTTATAATATCTACTCTCCCTTTCATGTTTCCTTTCATGGTATTAGAGTGGGACTTGGATTGACTCCCTCACTGGAGGGCCCAGGGAAATGGAAACATGTGAGAGTAATTTGATGTAGAAGTAGATTATCATAGGAGAGTATATGGTTTATTGAGAAGTGATTACTACAATTTGTCTATGAGAGTGGAAGATCAGACTGTTTGTAGCTTCTTGTGCATTCAGTTTGTGGAATGTGTGTAGTTTTGTGTTTGTTTTTATGTTAAGTTGTAATTCCAATTAGGGATGTGATGGTGGCTGTTGGAATGGGAACCCAAGCTGTGGATACGATCGAGGATTAGGACATCCTGTAACAAGAAAAGAGCACACAGAGAGACCGATGCGTAGGAGAGCGAGCTGGTGTGATATCACTCTGATACCATATTGGGAAATGGGAGAGGGAGAGTATATATTATTATTACACACCAAAATTGTGTATGAGCGTTGTATTGAAAAAATAAATAGAGTACAAATAAATACATGAAGATTATCTCAAGATAGACAATTACCTTGATCCACCAGTTGAGGAAATATCTCAACCTCACAACAAACTAGGAAGAATCTAGTTGGGGAGAATCTCTCAAGTCCAACTAGTTCCAACCACTTCCCAAACACTAGGAACACACACCCTCTACTTAGAAACAAAATCTACCCAATAATGACCATTAATTTAATATTGTGTTTCTCAATTGACCTAGATGTGTAATTCCTTCAATGCTTAATATGGAGATGAGATATGGAATTAAAAAAAATATTGATAGTAAAATAATATTTCAATCTAAGCCATAATTAAAATATTTCAATGTCCATGTTAAGTAAAATATTTTAAATATCAACTTTATATATATAGTAGTTGAAATTAAAAAAAATTATTATGGTTAAAACATTTTAATGGTTTGTTGATTAATATGAAGTAGATTTGTAATTTTTCTATGTGCTCAACATAGAGTTTATATATATATATATATATATATATATATATATATATATATATATATATA
>ML777289.1:135398-177700 GCA_009831015.1 Picea engelmannii | reverse complement strand
ATTCTTTTCTTAATTTCTTGGTATGATAAAGAATGTAAAATTTCTAGGAAATCCAATAGGGATGCTTCTAAAGAGTCGTTAAAACTCGATAAGATCAATAAGTACAAATCCCTAATTAAAAAGGAAAAAAAGGTACTATATAAATAAAATGCAAGAGCCTATCTAAGCTTGATCCTAAGAAGCTCTAGAGACAAATTCTAATCCACAATACTAAAGAAAATAATATTATTCCCTTAAGGGACTCAAATTCCTACATTAAAAGTCTTTATGTGTTCTTTAATGCCATGGACACCATTCCTATTGTTCCTACAGAGGATGAAGTTTTTTCTTTGGATGAAATAGAGTTCGGGGTTAAGCGACCTGCAAATGGGAAAGCTAAGGACATTGAAGGATATCAAGCTTAAACTTTTAAAATCAGAGGGCATATGCCCATCCCTCATATACACAATTTCTTCAAGTTAGCAGTGAAACATGGCTTCCTTAAACCCTGGACATAAAGCCTTGTTGTTCCTATTTTTAAAAATGGTGATAGAAATATTCCCTCTAATTATAAGACCATTATGATTAGGCAAATTTTAGCCAATCTATACAAAAATGTTTTGGAAAAGAAGATTAGCCTATGGCTGAAAATTCATGGTAAAAGAGCTAAAGGTCGAGCCAAATTTAGGAGATATCATTCAACTGAGGACCATCTTGATACCTTTAGGATCATTGTAGAGGAGTTCCAGTACAATTCTAAAACCAATCTTTTGTGTTGTTTTGTTGACCTTCTAAAAACTTTTGACATAGTTCCCAGGAAAAACCTTTGGGATAGATTGGAAGATATAAAAGTGCCTTTCGAGTTGAGAGATACTGCAATAAGGTTTTATGAGAATGTTATTTCCAATTTTAAGAACACGGAGGGATGGTTGAAAGAAATTAACCGCAATATCAGAGTCAAGAAAGGTTGTCCCTTGTCCCCTACCTTTTTTGGCATATACATTGACAAGTTAGAATATTGTTTGGAAGAAGCAGGTTGTGTCGACCGAACTCTCATGGGTATAGTCATCAATCTTCTTCTTTATGCTGATGATATTGTTCTTATGGAGAGCATTCCCCATGATCTTGGAAAGAAACTAAGAATTCTCAAATATGTTTTCTCCAATATGAGTATGACTGTTAATACTGACAAGACTAAAGTTGTGATCATTAAATCCAATAAGATCACTTATGATAATTTCATATATGACAACAACAACTTGAGGGAAGTGACTTCATACAAATATCTTGGAATCGATATTCACCACAAGCTCAACTGGAATTATAGCATTGAGAAAAGGGTAATTGGAGGATGGAAAGCTTATTATGGGCTTGAAAAAAATTGTAAATCAACTAATCTTCATATATGGGATAAGAAGACACTTCTCTTTGAGACTTTAGTTATGCTTGTTATTCTATATGGATGTGAATTTTGGAGATGCACTATCTCTCGAGAATCATGGAGAAATATAGAGCAAATCCAAAATAATTTTATAACCTATAATCTCAAAATTAAAGGAAATATGCCCTATCCTATCCTCCTCTTAGAGGCAATCCTTTTCCCCATTGAGAGCATGACTATGACTAGATACCTAAGGTACAAGAACAAGTTAAACAACAAGGAAGAAAAGAGGTTTCCTAAAATTGCTTCAAACTCCATCCATAGCCACCTATGACTCAAGCGAGGATGTCATAAACATGCTCAGTCTTGGCTAAGCCATTGGGGAATCATGGAAGAGACTATTTTGCAGAATAAGGATATTATTAAATCAAAATTTAAGGAGAAAATGTGGTGTGATAAAGAGTTAGAGGAAAAAAGAAAATTAAGGTATTATAAAGAGGTAATCAACCCTAATCTAGAAGATCAAAATTATCTCTCTATTTAGACAAGTATAAAGAAAAAAATAAGCATTGTTAAAATAAGAACAATTTGTCATGAGCTCCATAGTGAAACTGGGCGTCAATTCCTAAAATGCCATGGGATGAAAGAGTGTGTCACCTTTGTGACACTAAGAGGGTTGAAGATGAAAAACACTCTCTTAGATTGTCTACCCTATACCCAAATTAGATCTCAATTTCAAAATATTTGTCACATTACCAATCTTCCTAACCTTTTAAATCAACAAAACTACGATGTTCTTGGAAATCTTCTCTTAATGCTTTTGGAGCAAATAAACAAAATTTTAAACAATTGCAAGCACTCCCCTACCCTCTTAATATCAAATAGACCAATTATGTCTCAATGTTAATCATGTACCAAGAAGGATTAAATCCTTAGAGGTACAAACCTCTCCTCAACTTTTATTAATTCAAGAAATTTTTATCAAAAAGTTACATCCCCATTAAAATATTAATTATGATATAAAAATGCATATATTCTTATCTTTTAATCTTTATAATTAATAAAAAGTAAAAACAAATGATATTAAACAATATCAAACATAAACTCTTTATTTATATATTTAAATTATAATATTATATTTAGTTTTTCCTTTATTAATGTAGTTATAAAGTTTACGTCCAATTAATTTTTAAAAAAATCTATCATACAAACTAACATGTTTTAATAATTATTTCCATAAAAATAATATAAATATGTTAAAACAAACAAATGTAAAATATGTAACATCTAATACCATGAAAACGACTCACACAATGTTTATGACGTGTCCACTTATGTAGAAAAGTACAATATACAGGTACAACGTATACTTAAAACTTGGCATAAGTAAAGTAGTAAGAAGTCTAAATCCCTGTATTTTCATCACCTGCCTTATCGACATCCCCAACTTTTTATAAATTATTTATTTCGGGCAAACATTTTCGAAAAGCCAAGTCTAGGTAAGTTAATATTTTAAATAAACCAAAACATAAAATATTAACTTATTTATGCTTTATCCTATTAACCTTAACTTAAATCCATCTTAACTATGCCTATCACATGATTTCTTCTCTTTCATAGCAAGGAGCCTCTTGCTTACTAAATTATACTTCAATAATTATCAAATTAAAAAGCCTAGATATAATAAATTATACTTTAAAAATTATAAATTTAAAAAATTGTACTTATAATTATTATTAATATAATATTAATATTAGATATTTATTATTAATATAATATTAATATTAATATTGTATAGATTTGTAAAACATTATTAAATTTTTACCAAGTATTTAGATATTGTAATTTTGGATATTCATTTATATAAATTATAAATGATTGAATAAATATTATTCACTTTTAATTTATTATAAAGATTAATAATATAATTTTAGATATTGTAATTTTATTTAAGTATGTTTTATTTAGTTATGTACACTATTAAATTTATATTAATATTTTTTATAATTAAGTTGAAAGGCTTATACCTATTGGAAATGTGCATAATTAATGATCTTTTAATCTAAAAACTCAATTTTATGGTTAGCAATTGAAGATGCTTGCATATTCTTGGTCAAATCAATGAATGAGATTTATTGTTCATAACTTCCTTGCATTTATGAATGCATATGTTAACCTGTTTACTTTTTCACATTTACCTATTCATATCTGTGCAAATTCTTATTTTCAATTTTGAATAATTAACAACGGATTGGGATGTGAATGGCATGCCACTTTCAGAGTGGATTGGAGTGTGAACGGTCTAATGCCACGTTTAGAGTGTGAATTATAGAGCGTTGGAGGGTGAACCGTCGGGGACACAGACTCCGTTGCACATTTGTGGAAATCCGTTGGAGGGTGAACCATCGGGGACACAGATTTCGTTGCACATCTGTGGAAATCCGTAAACTACATGGATACTATGCAAAAAGAATGGCATCTTGCCAAGGGAAACAATATCAGATAATAATGGTTCATGAATATGTCTACAATACAACCGTTTCTATTATTATTTAAACCGAATATTTCATAATAATTGGTCTTCCTGTTTAGATTAATAAAACCACATAGATAATTGTCTTTCAATAGCTCCAAGGACCCCTAGGGTTACTTGCTATAATCAACCACATTTTATGTGGTTTCCCTAGCTAAAATTCTTTTATTATTTACTTTGTATTTATGTTTATATTCAAATTGCATTTATTATTACTTAATTTTATTTATCTCCATCTTAGAAAATAATCATGAATCTTGTATCTTAATGATGATGAATAACTTCCACTAAGATCAAATTGGTTTCTCGGACCTTAAGACAATAAGTGATTACTTGGGATTCTAAACCATACTTTTGTTGACTTGAGAGGATTAGGAAGGTTGGTAGTGACAAATATTTTGAAAATGATATCTAATATGGGTATAGGCTGGACAATCTAAGAGAAAGTGATTTTCATATTCAACCTCCGTAGTGTCACAAAGGTGACACACTCTTTCATCCCATGGTGTTTTAGGAATTGACCAACTCTCATTTTCACTATGCATCTAGTGAGAATTTGTTCTTATTTTTTCTTTACACTTGGCAAAACAGATAGATAATTTTGATATTCTAGATTAGGGTTGATTACATCCTTATAATACCTTAAGTTTCTTTTTTCCTCTAACTCTTTATCAAACCACATTTTGTCCTTAAATTTTGATTTGACAATTTTTTTAATAATATCTTTATTTTGCAAAATGGTGTCTTCCATGATTCCCCAATAGTTTAGTCAAGACCAGACATCTTTATGCCATCCTCGCTTGAGTCGATGGTGGTTATGACTCAATTTTGAAGCAATTTTAAGAATCCTCTTGTCTTCCATGTTGTTTAACTTGTTCTTATACATTAGGTATCTAGTCATAGCCAGGCTCTCAATGGGGGAGATGCTTGTTTCTAAGAGGAGGATGGGATAGGGCATATTTTCTTTAATTTTTAGATTATAGATTATAAATTTCTTTTGTATTTTCTCTCTCTTTCTCCAGGATTCACGAGAGATATTATAGCCCCAGACTTCACATCCATAAAGAATAACAGGTGTAACAAGAATCTCAAAGAGGAGTTCCTTCTTATCCCAACTCCAAAGACCAACTAATTTACAATTTTTTTCAAGCCCATAATAAGCTTTACATCCCCTAATAATAATTTTCTCAATGTTATAATTCCAATTGAGCTTGTGGTGAATATCAATTCCAAGATATTTGTATGAAGTCACTTCCTCCAAGTTGTTGTTGTCATATATGAAGGTATCATAAGTGATATTATTGGATTTAATAATCATGACCTTAGTCTTATCAGTATTAACAATCATACCCATATTGGAAAAAAAATACTTGAGGATTCTTAGTTGGTTTTCAAGATCAGAATAAATATTTGTACACTTAAATTGGTACTTGTAAATCCCCAAAAGCTTTAAATTGACATTTTATTAATGTGTGTGAACTTAAGTTAAAGTGAGGTAAAAAAATTTACATAATATATTTTAATGTATACTTCAACATCTCTATATTAGATTACAATACTTCACTCTACATGGCATAACAAAAAAAAATTAGAAAATAAGTTGATAAAGATATGTATGCGCTAATTCATAACAATAGCTAAATAGTTACATTCTCTTGGATGCAAGGAACTACCTAATAGACATAAAGATCAAATGGATGTAAAGAGTTGGAAAAAAAGTATATTATTGCATTCTATGTATATTACATATTGATACAAGGGCATCATTGGAACTATAGCTATCCATAACATTGTACCTATCCATGGAGAATCCATGGAATTACAACTATCCTACACATTTTTTTTCATTTGCTTGGTTTTGGTTCTATTTTATGATTGCAATTTTTTTGTAATGTAGTAAAATATTTATTGTCCTTAGTGAACTTTTGACACCAATCGAATATAAAGCATTGTATGTGTAATTTGAATAATTAAGTTAGTTGCAAGGCCAAAATTGAGGACCATGTGTCTTACCCTTTTTTATTTATTTATGGTACATGTCATGCCCACTTTTTGGACATATCTTTTTATCCGCATATTTTTATATGTATATAATACAATCATTTAGAGATGTGTGGTACAATATGTACTCAACACCCAACATTTTTAGCATTTGCATTGTGTAACACCTTGTTTCCCCCAATTTGTAGCTTAATCATAAAATAGGATTACCATGCTAAGGCATGTAGACAATGTAAATGTATTATTGTTTGGGTTTCCAATAACTGACTGTGGGGGTGAAGCCTTGAAAGTACTTGCCATGATATCAATAGAGGAAAAATGTGAAAACTATATGAGAGGGTTCATTATATCAAATAACCCCAAATTTCCCTTGATGAGGATGATAAACCTCCTTCGGATCCCAAGGAGAGAAATCGATTAATCAAGAAAGGACCATTGGTTGAATTATCAACCATCGCCATGAATGGGAGCATGGTCTAGCTGCAGAATGTCATCCTGAAGTACCACAGAAACATGCAAACCCGAGCTTCCTTCTGATAGAAGGAACGTGATGGGTTGGGAACCTTACAAAATAAGGAAGGTAATATAGATACACAGGGACAACTAGACAGGTGGAAAAAAAAGACGAGTGCGCAAGCTTGTAAGGGGGATGTGTGAAGCTCTCCAGGGGATAATGAATAGAAGGCCGTGAACTTGATGTTGAGGGAGCATCTGATAAATCTCCCCAAGGCCATAACAAAGAGAGATATCTGAAAGTTGCAGAGAATAGAACTCGAGCAGAACCTTAACAGAGAAAGAGTCCTTGAGAACTGTGAGAGTTCCCTGGTGATATCATGGCTTGGCACGGGGGTGCCCAGAGTGCTAAGAATGAATGCCTCTGAGCCTATGGTAGGGTGGAAGGCCGAACACCCAGAGTCAGTTGGTTGGATACCACCTATAATAGATAAGTAATCCCATATCTTGTGTATTTAAATGGTACAGTGAATTAAAGTTGGATATCCTATGAATGTTGCAGGGATGGATATATTTTCTTAATGATTATATTGTATTCCTTTTATTCCTTCTTGATTGTGTAACTATGCAAGTAGGAAATTATATGAATTCGATGTGTTTTTATACTCATAAATGCTTGCGTTTTTTGGTGGCTTAAGCCAGAGCCACAAACTGTGAGTTCGTCAACCTTGGGTATAGTTTCATGTATGCATGTCGACCCTCCTAATCGTTTTGAGTCCCTTGGAGGACGGAGTTGGTTAAGTTCAGGAGAGGTAGTGCAGATATGCACATGCTCTTTGAGAGGCGAGCAGAGACCGAGAACCACTTAAGTTATAGACTTGATAAAGGAGCAGAAGAATAGTACAGAAGACCCTTTTGAGTGTTAAGCCGGGATAAAGAGAGAAATGCTCTTAAATCCTTCATAACTGACGAAGCTTGGGAAGAATAGTGAGGTCCAAGTATCAAAAGGGAATATCCATTTTCGTTAAGAAGATGAATGAATGAGATACGATCAGGAGGACCTAGGGTCTGTCATGACCGTTAGATTTTAAGAAAGGGCACAGACGTTAATGCCTCGACCCCTTCAGTCTTCACAAGATCGCACATCGAGAGATTCTCACATTGGCATGAATAAACTCCCAAAACCCGAAGTTGCGATGTGATATGGACTGCATATCTAAGGATCTATCAGGACCTTCCTTGATCATCCGATTGGCGAGATCAGGGATTCGTACATCAGGAGATTCGCACGTTGGCGTGACTAAACTTCCAAAACCTGAAGTTGTGATGTGATATGGACCATTGGATCATAGAGGATTATAGACCGTTGATTTGACGTGGGTGAATATCGAGAATTAGGAAACATAGGTAAGCCAACCTCCAAAGTCGTGATTTCCGATTGAGAGTTGAAACTCCCAAAACCCGAAGCACTGAAGTGTCGAAGAGCCAAAGTAGATCTGGATCGTTAGATCTAGAGGACAGATGACATGAATTTATGAACTCTGGGTAAGGTCCCGAAGTGATTCATAACCATTGGATTCAGAGGACACGTACCGCAAGTTTATGGATGTCGGGTAAAGACCCGAAGTAATCCTCAATCGTTGGATTTGGGGAAGACACACATCAATGGATCTTAGAATCTGGGTAAAAGCCATTGGGAAAAGAGGTTTGAGATTTGAGATCTCAGAAGTCTGGAGACCCGGAGGATATCTCGACCGCTAATCGAGAAGAGGGTCATTGCATCGTTGATCTAGGTTTAAAGGTCAACCACCCAGAGTGAAGGAAGGACCGTTGATTGAGTAGGATAGGTGTCCGTGGATCGTTAACTCTGGAGGATTGAAGTTTGAAAGAAAGCTAGGTTTGAGATTTTGAATTCCCGGAGTCTGGAATTGCGAAGAGATCTCGATCGCTCATCCAGAGGAGGCTGACCTGGTTCATAGATCTGAGAGGCACAGATATGAATCTTCGATTTAGCCGTTATCGTCAAGATCTTGAGATCGATGATATCGTAGCATTGCGGGGATAGGAGTTGCGAGGAGTTTAATATATTGAGGTCAGACTACAATTCAAACCGTGGTTTCGTCAAGGGGACACATGGAGGTTGTGAGAGCATTATGGGCCCAAAAGAAGTTTGAATCCAAACCTCTTGTGGTCGTTCCCGCAATCGTGTGGTCATCACCAAGGTCACATCAAGAGGGGGCCTATCACACAAAAGGAGATAACGCCTAATGATCTAATATTTCTGATCAAAATCTGGACCAGGGGTCAAAATTTAGCTCAAAAATCAAAGTTCTTGGAATTGCCTCAAAATGAACAGGTGCGTAGCCCTCATCATCATGAACCCAAAAAAACTTGTTTGGGTCCAAACAGACGTCGGATGAGAGAGATATCGTGATCTGTTCAAATCGCCAAAGAGGGGAAAAAACAGGGGGAAGCTGACTGTACAGTCCGTACAGTCCGTACAGATGCTGAAGTGGCATGTCCGTATGATGATGTGACAGAGGCCGTATGATGACATGGCAGAGTCCATACGCTGAGTTGGCAGTTGAACGAATGATATTGCGACACGTGGCAGTTTTTGATTAGTTGTACAGTGCCATGTGGCCCAGTCATGGGCTGCCACGTGGCACCCTGTTTTTGGTATTGGTTGTTGGTTTAAAAATTATGGATTCCATGGGGATTGAACCTTGGACCTCCCCATGCACATTTAAAGCTTTAACAAAGTCCGCCCTGCCAACGCACCATACAATGTGCTTTGTTAAATATGTGGTTTGATATATATTTAAGTTTGGTTTGTTTAATGATTGGTGCAGGGGTCCGGGGTGGGGCTTAGCCCTATCCCCCGGTCGCACACTTTATACATATGAACTTAATATATTGCACGCACACGGGAATTGGTTTTGAAATGGTTATACAACCATATGCTGACACTTGTCAGTTAACCATTCAGCCTTGAAACTTAGCCCTCTTTTGTGATAGCGCGAGGTCGCATGGACCCTTGTGACCACGGCCTTGGCGGTTAGAGGCTAGGCGCACCCATAACTGTCCTACAGTTTGCACCGTTCTGTAGTTGCACGCTAGTGTTAGGTTTTAGCACGAATTTGAGCATGTGTGCTAGGTTGGGCACATAGAGGTGCGTTTTGGTGAACCAGAGACAACAAGCTTGAAGGAAGAAAATGGCAGGAGGCCTATCTTCTTCATTTTCTGGCCAAATGAGGTGCCGAAAAAGCCCAGCTAGGGGTTTTTGGACGTTTTGAATCCATTGTCACTGTTTTCAAAGACATTTGAAGACTTCGTTTGTAGTTTTTTCACCATTGAATTTTCAAAGAGCTCTAGGGAGCTTGAAGCCCTCATTGTTTGAGGTCATGCTCAGATGAGCCGATGTTTGTTTTCTGTGATTGAATAAACATTTTTGGCTAATTGTTATGCTCTGAACACATTGGGATAGGTTTCAGATCCATTTGAGGAATTTTACAGGTGTTGTTTCCATAGAGAATCTCAGGGAAGCTTAAGGCCACATGTAGAAGAGGTCATATCCACATGAGCCATGATCCATTTTCAGAGTTTTATTAGTCATTTTTGGGGTTTTTATGTATTCTGATCCCAATGGTACAGTCAGTATTTCCATTGGAGTTGAGAAGCAGCTTGTAAAAGAATCTTTGAAAAATTAATCCCAGAGAGCCAAGTCCATTGAAGGAGGCTCAAGGAGATGTAGCCTAGAGAGGGGTGAACTCCTTTATCATCTTGTTATTGTTGTGAGTTTTGATGGTTTATTTGCTGCAAGTTATGTTGCTGTGTATTTATTTAAAGAACATATTTAACCATTTAAAAGAACATTTCCTCACACATGAACTTTTAAAAGAAGATGCATAAACTTGGCACATAATTTATCTTGCATATTTTAACACATGGAGCAAGGTCCTATAAAGTTTTATTTTAATGAAGTAGAGGGTGCCTGCATAGCATAACAAGTCATCCCCCTATTTTCAGATCAGGTGGTATCAGAGCATAGTTTTTCTCATGTGATTGCCTTTGATAGCTTGAGATTTAGCTGTTGGTATTTGTGCAAGTTTTGTGTTGAAGTTTGATATCTTGCAAGGATGGAGGAAGCTTCAAACATTGATAGTTCCCATACATCTTCATTATCCAAGTTCTTTGACAAAGAGATGTTGAAGGAGTTGCTAACCATGAGAGATGTGGTGAAAGATATGTGGGAAGATAGGAAGGAGAGAATTTCCCTTGAAGAGCAGTTGATGGCCATGAAGGAGGAGAAAGACCAGCTTCTTGAAAAGCTGCATGAGATGGAGACTCAACTTCATGAGGCAAAGGAAACCCTTACCAAGTACATGCATGAACATAAGGTATGTAATGTTAGTTTATCTTCAAATTCCTCTCAAGATAAACGCTTTGGTGTTTTTGAAAATCACACAAGAGGAATAGGGTCCAAGTTATTGTTAAAAATGGGCTATGAAACTAGAGGTTTGGGCAAGCATGCACAAGGCATTGTTGAGCCTATTGTTGTTGAAGAAAGACCCAAGTATTGTGGTCTTGGATATGAACGAAGAGATGGAGCAAATTCCAAAGTTGAGGAAACAAGGGAAAACGTTCCAATAACAAATTTTGTTTCAAGTTCACCTCCTCAAGAAGACTATAAAGGTGAAAGTTCAAGAACTTTTGTTGCAAGTTCAACCCCTCCAACATGAAAATCTTGTGTTCAAGATGAATGCAAATGTGTGAAACAAAAGAGTTGTGACAACGATGAGAACAAGAACACTATTGTTGGTCTTCAAAGGAGAGCTTGTAACTCTTCAAATTCACCTCCTCAAAGAGGCGATAAAGGTGAATGTTCAAGGTATACTTCTGCTTATCATTTAGTTGCTTTTGATTATGTTAAGCATGATAAATTTGCATGTAAAAATGGAAGAAAAAGTCCATGTACATATTGTGGTTTATATAACCATCATATTTCAAAACGTTGGAAAAGAATGACCACTTTCAGGAAACTTTACAAGCAAAGACAACTTGAAAAGAGGATGCAAAAGATTTGCACTCATTGTCAGAAGAGGGGTCATCTCATTGACCAATGTTGGACATTGCATCCAACCACTCATCCACAGCACAAGAAGCATATGGATAAAGATATTGGCAAGAATGGAAGAGGAGATTCCATCATCGATGTGAATCAAGATGATTCACAAGAGGACGATTTTCAGCAGAAAAAGTCACCATTGAGTTGGCTTGGTAAGAAATGGTTGGATTTATTGAGCAAGTAAGGCTTGCATTTTTCTGTTGTAGATGCATATCTCAGTCTTATGTATGCATTTATGAAGAGTATGACAAGTTGCAGCAGTTTATCACAACTTGTATGATGCAAGTTGCATGTGAATGCAATTTATTTGAAGGCATTCTTGTTATTGCACACCTTTGCCAGGAGGATGTAAAATTGGGGTATGATGTTCACTTGTTACAGCCATATATCTTTTTCATATTCAGCTCTTATGTACCCACATGTTTTCGGGTTTATGTACTTATGTTTGTACTTGAAGGAGAGTTGAAGAGTCATGCACATGCATTTGTTTTTGTGTATGTGTAAGCAGTGAACCTGGTGATAGTTCATCATGAATGATTCATGATTGTAACATGATTGTGTATCATGAATGTCGACTTGTCAGTTTGGGAAGGTCGATATGTTTCAAATGAGTTTCAACTTGTGTCGATGTTGTCTTGGCGACTATGTTGTGTCGATCATGTTTTTCGACTTGTGTTTAGTCGATGGTGTTTGTTGGCTTGTAAGTTGATTTTGAGTACACCAAGATGCAGGAAAATGCCATGTGCTTTGATGAAGCACAAGATGCGACCATTTTCTTGAAGAGAAAAAAAACTTTTTTGGCATCATTTTCAGTCTTGTATAAATTTGTTTTCAAGATTGGTGGTTTTCTTGGCTTGTGACAAGATGTCGCAGGAAAGTTTTTGCAGCCATTGGAGAGCGGATTGTGTTGACTCCAAAGAGTTAGTAAGAGGGAATTGATTCTCAGTGGGAAGGTTGGTAGTCTTCCAAGCACAAAGAGAACAGTGGGTCAGCAGCATCTAGAGAACAATGGTTGAAGGACATAGTCAGTTGTAGTGCAAGGCATGTCAAAGTATCCAGGTGATTGTCAAAAATACTTTTCAAGTAGAATCTATTGAAAGAACTTGAAAGAAGAAGAGTATTGAATCTTAGACAGATAATCATAAGATTTTTTGGGTCCAAAAGCCTTTCAGTGGGAAGGCGTGATCAAAATCTGGACCAGGGGTCAAAATTTAGCTCAAAAATCAAAGTTCTCAGAATTGCCTCAAAACAAACGCGTGCGTAGCCCTCGTCATCAAGAACCCAATGAAACTCATTTGGGTTCAAACGAACATAGAATGAGAGAGATAACGCGATCTGTTCGAATCGCCAAACAGGAAAAAAAAAAGGGGGCAAGCTGGCTGTACAGTCCATACAGTCCGTATGGATGCTGACGTGGCATGTTCGTACGATCACATGGAAGAGGTTGTACGATGATCTGGAAAAGTATGTATATTGAGTTGGCAGTTGAATGAATGATATTGCAACACGTGGCAGTTTTTGATTGGTTGTATGGTGCCACGTGGCCCAGTCATGGGCTGCCACGTGGCACCCTATTATTGGTATTGGTTGTTGGTTTAAAAATTATGGAGTCCATGGGGATTGAACCCCGGACCTCCCCACACACATGTAAATCTTTAACAAAGTCCTCCCTGCCAACACACCATACAATGTGCTTTGTTAAATATGTGGTTTGATATATATTTAAGTTTGGTTTGTTTAACGGTTGGCGTGGGGGTCCGGGCTGGGGCTTAGCCCCAATCCCTGGTCACACACTTTATACATATGAACTTAATATATTGAGCATGCATGGGAATTGGTTTTGAAATGGTTATACAACCATATGCCGACACTTCTCGGTTAACCATTTGGCCTTGAAACTTAGCCCTCTTTTGCGATAACGCGAGGTTGCATGGACCCTTGTGACCACGGCCTTGGCGGTTAGGGTCTAGGCACACCCATAACTGTCCTACAGTTTGCATCGTTATGTGGTTTCGCGCTGGTGCTAGGTTTTAGCACGAATTTGAGTGTGTGTGCTAGGTTGGGCACACAGAGGTGCGTTTTGACGAACCAGAGACAACAAGCTTGAAGGAAGAAAATGGCAAGAGGCCTATCTTCTTCATTTTTTGGCCAAATGAGGTGCTGAAAAAGCCCAGCTAGGGGTTTTTGGACGTTCTGAATCCATTGACACTATTTTGAAAGCCATTTGAAGACTTATTTTGCAGGTTTTTCACCATTGAAGTTTCAAAGAGCTCTAGGGAGCTTGAAGCCCTCATTGTTTGAGGTCATGCTCAGATGAGCCCATGTTTGTTTTATGTGATTGAATAATCATTTTTGGCTAATTGTAATGCTCTGAACACACTGGGATAGGTTTCAAATCCATTTGAGGACTTTTACAGGTGTTTTTTCCACAGAGAAGCTCAGGGAAGCTTAAGGCCACATGTAGAAGAGGTCATATCTGGATGAGCCATGATCCGTTTTCAGAGTTTTATTAGTCATTTTTGGGGTTTTTATGTATTATGATCCCAATGGTATAGTAAGTATTTCCATTGGAGTTCAGAAACAACTTGTAAGAGAATATTTGACAAATTAATCCCAGAGAGCCAAGTCCATTGAAGGAGGCTCAAGGAGATGTAGCCCAGAGAGGGGTGAACTCCTTTATCATCTTGTTATTGTTGTGAGTTATGATGGTTTATTTGATGTAAGTTATGTTGCTGTGTATTTATTTAAAGCACATAGACAGCAACATTAGAGGGTGCTTGCATAGCATAACAAGACAGTCCCCCTAATTTCAGATCACTTTCGTAGCAGGTCGAAAGGGAAGGTCACGGGTGCCCTTAAACCTGCACCAAGAAGCCGAAATATTATGTGTTTAACTATAGAATGAGACCATCAAGGTCTCAGAGAATTGTTTGGCCTCAGAATCAGAGATCTTTGACCAGGAGGTCAGACGGGTTCCCTGATATTCCAAATTAAGAACCATGAATGGAGATTCTATCCTTTAAGAAAAGAGCAAAAATTTAGGCCTTGTCATGGGTGTGTTACAAATTGGTATCAGAGAATGGTTACAACACTTGGCTTTCTTGGGCTCATGCAAGAGTCTCCTAAAGAGGTATTGTTATCTGCATTTAATCCTTGAGGAAAAAGGATTGTAGATTGAACCTGTGATATTGGGAATTCTTGTTGAATTTCAACAAATGAAATTATTTAACCCTTGTCAAGTGATAACTACTCTTACCTGAGTAGAAATATGCTAATTAAAATTGATAATAATACTTGAATGTGGATATATGAAGGTGGCGGGGTTCTGTCAAGGGTAGTTGAAGCCTGAAAGTCAGATGACCTAACGTTCGTGACACTACCTCTAAGCATGGGCAGTTGGAACCTCAAGCACCAATGATGGTTGATTATATAATGGTTAATACCTTTGTGGTATTAAAGGAATATGATAGAATCAGGTAGGATCCTTGGCATTATAATTATTTCTTTATATTAAAATCAGAGTATATAACTCCTCATGACCAGAGGAAATGTGAGATGAGTAAAGTCCTATGGAAGTTGAGGCAAGAAATATTTCTATAAAGAAGGGAGAGTTACCCTGGTTAGTCATTGCTATAAAGAGAAGGCAGCACCAGTTTGAGTTATAAATGTGAGATTAGTCATGTAAGAGACTATAATCTCTAACTAAAGAACACTAATGATAAAACTAAGCTAGTATGACGAATACTTAGTTGTGTGTGTATGCTTGAGTGCATGGATCTAATGCATTGAGAAGCTTCTAGATATGAAACCTGATATTAATACCGGTTAGATATGAATGATATAAAATGCACAAGTGATGCATATATATGATGTAAGAGTATAAGTATACTAAAGGCCCAATATGGTTTCCCTGATGAGTGAAATGTGAGGCAAGCTTAACACTTGCCAATATTGAATGAATAGTATAAGAATACCATGGTTGCATAGTTGACTCCATTCTCAAAAGTCATGAAAGTTATATTTTGAATGATATCTTAAGGGGAATGTGTTCCATTCCATCAATAAATATTAGCGTAAAGAGAGAAAGAGTGGATGAGAAAGGATGCTCTGTTGTCGTAATACGAGGTGATTGATTCTTCCTTGAAGGTCACATGAGAACGATTGTAAACAATCATGAGTTGACTGATTTTAAAGTAGAGATGTATGTAGGCTATAAATTATACATATGGAAGCTACACATAGGCTGATGATTATGAATATGGTTAAGTACATCATGGAAGTAAGTTAACAAACCCGAATATGTATGGATACATAATTTGGGTACCTGACCAAGATGTACGTTTATATTTCTTAAGGAATATTTGGTAAACAACTAAAGCTAACTCAAGGCTGAGTCCATCACAGGTAGTGGTGGACATGAAATAAAGAAGTTTCATGCGGTGGGAGTTCCCTGCGAAGAAAATATGTAAGGACTCTGTCAGAAGAACATATTCACAACCCTAATAATCGTTTAAGGTTGGGCAATGGGTTGGAAAGCATGACTATATGTAAGAATCTTGGATTACATTTTGAAAGCATCATGTAATAAATAGAAGACTAATGAATGGATACATAAGTATGTTTGATTGAATAGGCTTAGTTAAAGCCATGTTAAGAAAAGGCAGTGAAGCCTTTAGAGATAACTCAGCTGGGATGAAAAGTCTCAGACGGTGTAGAAAGAATTGGAAGAAGGGGAGATTCCCTAACTCCCTCCTTCCTATGTGTTATGTTTCCTTTGGAATGAGAAATCTGATTTATTGATAAAAGTAAATGTTTTGGCATCATAGTGATGATGATTGTATTGTTGCAGAAACAGTAGAGAACTATCTGTATTGCATTCATGGAGACCCTTGAAGATAATGTGATGAAGTGCATAAAGATATACTAGGACATTTTGAAGAAGTTATGAATTTGGATATTATGATACATGCATTTTAATTGATATTACAACTAATGATGCATGTTGTGTATAGAAAGAAATTGGAACTGTTGAGGAAGACAGTTACCAATGATGGGAAACCTTAAGTAGAGGATGACCATGGGAAGGATGCACTCGAAATATTGTTGACATGACTGTAAGAATCCCCCTAAAAGAACTGTTGACGAGGTAAAAATCAGAAAGAGGGTGCTAGCAGCCAAGAACAGGTATGAAAAGATTGGGTAAGAATCCTTTCTGGAATATTTTATTGTCTAATGTTATGCACAAAAATTTAAAAGGGCAGTTGTATGCCATGGATACCCAGGTAGGGTATGATTTGGAAAGGAGAAACCGAGTGATGGAGGTGTGAACCTCTAGCAGTGAAGACTAATTGTATGATGCAATAAAATTTGAACCAAATGATCTCTATTGAAAAAAAAAGGGGGGGCTCAAAAACCTTTACTAAGAAATTGTAGAAATCCCTTCGATCAACTACAGATAGAGATCGTGAAGGTCACGAAGGAAAACCCTGATCAAATCAGGTTAATCGAGAACTTGACAGAGGAGATGAATGGGATTTGTTCATCGTAAGGAAACCAATCTCAATCATCAGATCGATTTCAAGATCTATTGAAGAGGAGACAAAATCTTTCAATCCGTCAAATCTTGGAGAAGTAATGCACTGGTTAGTCACAAGGAATTATCGGAATTTCGCAAAACTAGAAGATTTGGAAGAAGCAGAGTGAAATTCGTGAAACCCTGAAACGCGAAATCCCAAAATCATTGGGACCATCCATTGAAAGGGGACACAAGGCAAGAGATCAACATTTTGCTGACTCACAGAGTGGAAAGGTCAAAGGGTGGAGTTGTGAGAATTCACGAAACACGAAATCGTGACTAGATCATAACCATTCGCTGGAGAGCTAGTGTGAACCATTGATTTGATACAAATATTTCACAATTTTGGGTATCAGAAGATTGGGAGAACAAAGGTGAATAACATCAAAAGTCCCCAATACGCGAAATCCTGACGCGCTCGAAAGGATTGGCCCCAGGTCATAGTGAATGGTCATAAAAATGGAGGATAAGGGAGGAGTTAGCATGCACTAGGCCCTTGTCGGAATTTCGAAACTCGAGATTTTGAAGGATGGAGAGTCGGTTGACTCTTATAGCCGATACGTAAAATCGCGACATGCCTTTTTGGATAAGCGTGTGGGCACAAGGTGTGGTCATGTGGAGGAGACTTGCACTTAGCGCTTGTTCACACAAGCGTTTTTTTTTTTTTTTTAATAAAACGACATGTGGATTGTTTCTTAGAGGTTCCAAAAGGGAATCAAAGACTGTTTCAATTCAGTCTTGAGCAGATCCTAGACCGGGAGGCCGTGAAGCCCTTGGAGAGAGGGGGGGGTCTGCACCAGAATGAAAATGAATAAGCCATGAGGGGAAGAGGTTGGTTAAATTATAACACACCATGGCCAAGAACCTATCGTAAAGTGTGACAAACTTGAAATCCATGCAAGAGTGCATTGGGTACGAATGTGGCCATGAATACTGACACATTTGTTAAATCCTTTAAAATGTTGAATTACATTTTGAAATGTTTGGTATGTTGAAATGAGGAATAGGAAAGGAATAGGATTCCCTTTTCATGTTTATGCAGATGTGATGAACTGTTAGTATACATGGTTTTGAATATATATATATATATATATATATATACACATGAATGCATGAGAGACTAATAATTTGTTTGGCTATGGAAAGAATGAATTGCAGGAAGCAAAGAGTCATGGATATGGTAGTGATGTAAGACCATAAAGAAGACCAATTACCTACTGAGCCAAAATGCAAGAAATGGTATTTCTTTTTTTGAGAAAGTGAATTTGAGTGTTAGTATGCACAATTCTGAAATGGTCCATGATGACGTTATAAAGGTGCAATAAAATGTATGTGCATGAAAACTAAAAATTTGTTTGGTTGATTGAAGTTGAAAGTGCAGGAAACAAGGGAGTCTTGAATATGGCAACGTTGTAATCCATAAGGAAGACCAATTGCCTACTAAGACAAACTGTTATGGGAAGTAAAGTTCCATAATTATGAATCCATTTCTTGTGCGAAACAAATATGGAAACAAAATGTAGAATTTGGATATCTGTGGGTCATAGAGTTACAATACAATTTTGAATTTAAATTTTATGATGATGTCTTGTGAATTTTTATATGCCTTTGATATGGGTGAGAAAGAACATAATCCGAACGCATGAAATAAAGATTGACTTGGGAGAAGGAGAGTAACCTTCGTCCCTATCTATGATTGAGTTGGGAGAAGGAGAGTAACCTTCATCCCTAACTTTAGCTAAGCCAGAAGGCTGTCAAGATGTAAAATCATGAAAAATGGCTACTGCTGAGCCATAAGAACCCTGTGGTAAGCCATGATCGCCTAGAATATATTGTGTTGAGGTAACATAAGCCGGAGGGATGCCTCAACAGGGAAATTTTGAGGGACGCCTTGACTGTAAGACTCGATAGAGTCTCTGGAATTCATTATGTGTGAGAAAACCTTGGCAGGGCAAGATGGGTCACCCGAGGGATTGTATAGCAGAGAAGGGGATGCTTGAGCCTGGGCCCAGAGGGTGAGTGACCGCAAGGAAGAGTATACTTTAAAAGTTATTGTAAACTATTGGGATCATGCACACGGTGAGTAGTTCTTCCTATGCAAGAAAACCTTGGCAGGGCAATAAGGATCACCTGAGGGACTGTATAGCAGAGAAGGGGATGCATGAGCCTGGGCCTGAAGGGTGACTGACCACAAGGAAAATGAAACCTTGATAGTTATTGTAAACTATTGATTGGGATCATGCACCCAATGGGTATGTCAAGGAAAAACAATGAGCTTGGATAACAAAACAACCATGTGGATACAAATCCACAAACTGTGCAGATAATTATTGAGCTAAGATTATGACAATTTCCTAGAAATTTTTATGCAATGTTTTGGCATAAGACTATGATTAACATGCTTGATTGTCCAAGAATTACTAAAATCAGGTGACAAATATTAAGGGTTTGAAAAAGGACCTGAACGAGAGAGAAAGACCAAGATTTCTGAAACAACTGAATGAGAAAGGCATGATTGTTTTGAGAAAGAACACCGAGGATAGTGTTCCTTTAAGGGGGAGGGAATTGTAACACCCTGTTTCCCCCATTTTGTAACTTAATCATAAAATAGGATTACCATGCTAAGGCATGTGGACAATGTAAATGTATTATTGTTTGGGTTGTCAATAACTGACTGTGGGGGTGAAGCCTTGAAAGTACTGGCCATGATATCACTAGAGGAAGAATGTGAAAACTATACGATAGGGTTCATTATATTAAATAACACTAAATTTCCCTTGATGAGAATGATAAACCTCCTTCAGATCCCAAGGAGAGAAATCAATTAATGAAGAAAAGACCAGTAGTTGAATTATCAACCACCCCCATGAATGGGAGCATGGTCTAACTACAGACTGTCAACCCGAAGTATCAAAGATACCTGCAGACTCGAGCTTCCTTCTGACAGAAGGAACGTGATGGGTCGGGAACCTTCCAAAAGAAGGAAGGTAAGATAGATACATAGGGACAACCAGACAGGTGGAAAAAAACGATGAGTGCAGAAGCTCATAAGGGGGATGCACGGAGCTCTCCAGGGGATAATGAATAGAAGGCCACAAGCTTGATGATGAGGGAGCATCTAATAAATCTCCCCAAGGCCATAACAGAGAGAGATATCTGAAAGTTGCAGAGAACATAACCCAAGCAGAAGCTGAAAAGGGAAAGAATCCTTGAGAACTGTGAGAGTTCCCTGATGATATCATGGCTTGGCACGGGGGTAGACAGAGTGATAAGAATGAATTTCTCTGAGCCTATGGTAGGGTGGAAGTCTGAACAACTAGAGTTAGTTAGTTGGATACCACCTGTTATAGATACGTAATCGCATATCTTGTGTATTTAACTGTGAATTAAAGTTGGATATCCTATCAATGTTACAGGGATACTTAAGAGGCGCAAATCTGAATCGTCAATTTAGTCGTTATCGTCAAGATCATGAGATCGACAATCTCGTGGCATTGTGGGGACAATATTTGCGAGTAGTTTAATATATTGAGGGCGGACCGGAATTCAAACTGTGGTTTTGTCAAGAGGACATGTGGAGGTTGTGAGATCAATGAGGGCCCAAAATAAATTTGACTCCAAACCACTTGTATCCGTGACCACAATCGCATGGTCATCACCAAGGTGACATCAATAGGGGGGCTATCACACAAAAGGAGCTAACGCTCGACACTCCGACCTTTCACAGTAGGGAGAAAGGGACGGTCGCGGGTGCCCTTAAACCTACACCAAGAAGCTCAAAGATTATATGTTTAACTATAGAACGAGACCATCAAAGTCTCAGAGAATTGTTTCGCCTCAGAATCGGAGATCCTTGACCAGGAGGTCGGACGGTTTCCCTAATCTTCCAAATTAGGAACCATGAATGGAGATTTTTTCCTTTAAGAAAAGCAAATTTTTTTAGGCCTCGTCATGGGTGTGTTACACATTGCCTCTACACAAATATCAGGAAATACATTTTCACTTGAAAGAAACTTATGTTTGAGTAACATGGAATTAGTGGGAAATAGAAATGTACACTTTCATTAAGCACGAATAAAATCAACCATTTTTTTCCTTCATTGTGTGACAAGATTCCTTAAAAAATTAGGGGAATTAATGAGTAGTTACTGCAAAAGTGTCAAGAAACATGCATATGAAATACCATACATTGATTTTGTCTTGTACAATAACATTGTTGTTTGTCCTTATTTGGGTAGACCGTGACCCCTGTCAACCAAAGAGAGGGGCAGTGGAAGAAGATTTAAGGCTTTCGAAGAAGGTATCTATGACATCAATGTCATCCCCTAGTTCATTTTTCTAGAATGCATGTAATAACATTCCCTCCATGGCTTGGGTATCCTGTGAGAAATCATCCATACCAGTATTTATATCATTGTGTTCATCCACAACATGTGAAGAACTAGTGTTAATGTCAAGGTTTTAAATTGGTGACTCAAGATGTAGTGGGAATTGAATAGGTGGTTCATTCAACAAAGCTCAGTATGCTTCCTCTCTGAGATATGGTCGTTTAACAACACGATCGTGACTTAAAATCATAGTGGAGTGCAATGGTAAATGGTAGACAGGTCGTTCATTTTCAGAATCCCGATTGTAAAAATATTGAACATTACATTGACAATATTAGTATTACAATGCATTTAATATGTTCAAACATTATACCAAACATTTATTAGAAACATGACATTTTTTTCCCAATAATAAACATGCAACCAACCACTTTATAAAGAAAATGATGAATTAATCAATACATATACATTAGTTCCATTGAAACTCCAAAATAGCAATTACTCAATCATGTTTTCCTTACATCCCAAGGGGTGTCTACATAAAAGAGATCCAATTCACGGTGTAATACCGTTGACCCAGGATGG
Source organism: Picea engelmannii (assembly GCA_009831015.1). Taxonomy (NCBI): domain Eukaryota; kingdom Viridiplantae; phylum Streptophyta; class Pinopsida; order Pinales; family Pinaceae; genus Picea; species Picea engelmannii. The sequence continues at coordinate 155,737 of ML777289.1, read as the reverse complement.
TTGTTGGAAAATGGCATGTTACGATTGATAGAGTAAAGAAGCTATCCATTTTCATCAAAAACATTCTTGCGGTATCTTCTTTCTCTTTATAATAGCTTGAAAAACTTTGAGACTAATAGAATATCTTGTGCATTCGAACTCGATCGTGAATATTGATCGTGGAAAATTCAATGAAAAATTATTCAGTTGCACCTACATACATAACATAAATTCAATGAGATAAATGAATTATAAATCAAATTTAGTCTTATTACAATCGTCGGGGGATAATTTGAAGGACTTGCATCAATATGGAATGAGCTAGAATATGAAGAATTGGCCATTTGGTATTGTAATTCTTTTTTTCGTGCATTTGAGCCAAAACCATCACCTTGGGATGCATAGAACAATATAACTTCAAACATAATTTCGAATGAATTTTAAAAGCTAACGGTGCACCTACTTATATTATTACACCCTAGTGTGTATCCATACAACAATGTCATAGTTGTGACTAGCTATGATAAGCATCGAAGAGTGGCCTCCATTACAACCTCCATAAATAAAAACCTCCGCAAATTCTTAATGCGGAGGTTTGAATTTGCATTTTTTTAATTAGATTGTTTGTGAGAGTGTTACTACCTACAAACCGCATAGGTGCTAGCACACTAAATAACAAAGTTACAAAAAAATAACACGATTGTTTATACGTGATTGTTTACATTTGAATTTTATTTTTTGGTGTGTTTTTCATATAAAATTCAGAGATGTGTTTATTAATGTACAACACACCAATGGATTTATTAATGTATAGCATGTATAGCACACTATAAAAAGTAAGCTATAAAAAAAATCAATTCACACATTTATCATCAGTACGCTGAAATATGCAATGAAAAAATGAGCAGAAATTTCATTTTTTCTAATTGTATGTATTTATAAATGAAAACCCTATTCATTCTTTCATTATTTTTCCAAAATTTAGAGCGAAGATTTATGCAAGAGAGATTTACCAACAAAGTCTTCAGAGTGGGTGGATGTTTTTGAAGAGCCAAATTTGAAAGGGATCACTGTAAGTCACATACCAATCTGTAGAGGAGAAATTTTAGGTATATGATTTCATTATATTCATCATATTAATATTTTTCCCATTTGACTAAAGCAATTTTTAGTGCATTCCCAAAAAAATAAAAGGGTTTAATAGTTACCTTCGGTATTGGAATCCTTAACCTCCTTGTTGTTTCTCTTTCTTCCCCACTCTATATTTCACAATGATATTTCTAAGTAATAGATTTTTATAGGGTTTGTTTACTTATAGTATGGGGTGTTTGGTATCCATTGCAATGGGACCATTGATTGCATTGTATCCCAAACCAACTTGTCCCTAATTTTTTTTTCAAAAACACCTTTGCGGCTCATGGTGCACACTATACCAGTATAGAGCACTAGTGCCCATCTTCATGTAAAACGCACCACTGGATTTGAAATAAAAATAATATTTTTTGGAAAATGTCTTTATTGTCAACAATGTTCATTTTATAGACAAAGAGCAACGTTGTGTATTATTGGATAGTAAACACCCCTTAATTTAAAATGGAAGTGATATTTATTTTATATGGAACCGTCATGTTTTAAATTTTTTCATGGTTTGGTGGTGTGTAATTAATAGTACTTATTCATTAATGTGTTTATTAATTTATAAAGCATCACATGAATACAATAGTTTGTCAAAAAAAATTGATTTCACAAGTGCATTGCTATCATATACTGGTATGTATACATATGTGTAACACACTGGTGCATACTTATTTACTATACACACTGGTATCTTATGTTGTAAAAAATGTAATTTTTAGATCTCATGATTCCTAGATTTTATTTTTTGAAGGATATTATGAACATTCCAAGGGAAAAACGAGGAGAAAACCAATACATTGAATTTGATTACTGCATGAAATACTATTTTCAAATTTCTTGTTGCAGAAAAGCAAAAAAATGGAACCCATACATCACATAAGATAGGATGACAAGGTAGAAAAGGGTTGATAGAAAAGTTTGTGAGTACTTATGTTTTTGGCCATACTTAAGATTTCATATTTAAATAATTAAATTACACTTGCCTATGGATGTATTCTAATAGGTGCTAATATACAAAGAAGATCCAACTAAATAATTGATCAACATTATGTTTAGGGGTTGTGAGTATATGTTTGAGTATCAAGGTTTAATTGAATAATTTGTAAGTAGATATGTTATTTAACTTCACTCATTTTATAATTAATGGAACAACTAAAAACCTTTATATTAATTATATCGACTGTGCTTTGTCATAGCGTATTAAACATGTAGGAAACAAAGTATAGAGTGCATCCAATAAAAGATATTTTGAGAGATGACGTGCAACATGTGACTTCAAAAGAATGCATATTGTTTATGAAACACTTGTTGTTATGGTATGTTTTTTATTTATGTAATCATGTATATTCTACTACACATAAATGTAGATATACTTATTACACTTTATTTCTATGTTTATAGATGGAATGTAAAGAAGATGAACATAAAAAACAAGACGATAAAGAAAACATTAGGTTAAATAACCAAAGTATAATACTGCCTACGAGTGATGAAGAAATGAGCCATGCACACAACTTGAGAAATGCCAGCAGTTCAAGTGATGAATGGAAATCAATATAATTGAATGTTACTGCAAGTTGTATGTTTTGGAATATTTGTTTGTGAAAATCACAGATTTTGTTTAATGTACTTAGACATATTGTCCCAATTGTATGAGGACATATTACTAATATGTGTAGAAATTGCATATTGTTTGTATATTGATTATTATGGACCTTTACATTGTCCCATGTTTTATGACCATGGGTCTCTTATTCATACATAATAAAATGGGTTTTTTATTTTATTACATTATCGAATGTTGTAAAATCTTGTAAAATGTTGCATTGATTAATTAATATATGGATGATTTAAATTGTTACAAATAAGATAGGTGTGATTCATTGGATAATGTATTAATACAATCGTTATATTAAAATGAAATAACAAAAATAAAAATAAAAACAATTATTATAAAAAATATTTAATTTTGAGATGATTAATTGAAAAATTGTAAAAGATACAGTTAATTAAAATATATACATTTTGTTGCATTGTATTCTTATGAACTCGACAAATAGTGTGTGCCATAATATAGAAATTGGTGCATGTTAAGGTTTTATATGCACTAGTTCCTATTAATTATATTAAAACATCAATGCCAAATATTGAGAAAAAATGTCATCCCTTAAACGATATAGCATGTGATTATGTTTATCTCTTCAACATTTTACTGTGTGTATGTTTATAATCTGCATTGTTTTTCTAAATGTAATATATGCACCAACATTTTTAATATAATATATGCATCGATGCATTTAATATAATATATGCACTGGTCTTAGTAACAAAGAATAGTGTCGATATCTTATATCGAATATTTGAAATTTCACTACCCTTCGGTGCACAGAGTAATACACACATCGGGACGCATGAATTATACAAGCATTGTGGCATACATAACATGTAAAAGAACTAGTCTGTTAACTGAATTAGAAAGCATCGATGTTGTGTACGCAAACAATGTGAAAATAGTGTGTAACAACTATAAGAGAAATGATGCAACATACAAAAAAAAAGTAGAATTCGGTGCAAACTACTATATATCAAAATATTAGTTGTTGGGTTTTGTGTCACAATTTTCATTCCATGCTTGTGCATGTACTTACCTTCTTTACACTAGGGATTTTTAGACGCACAGTTTGTCAAGAGCATGTCCAAAAAAAAAAACCTAAGGATAGACATATCGATCCTTAGGTAAGGCCAAGGAAGGTCTCACCTAAGATGCAGAGAGGATCACAAAGACCATAAGGTATTGAGTCAGGGATAGAGGATTAAACATATGAAATACTAATGTTATTGGCATTCAAAGAACTCATGTTTGAAAAACTAACTTTAGGACTAAGAATTAGAAAAATACACACATATATTCAACTCATTCATAATAGACACAAAACAGCTCATAACTTCCATATCTTTGTTATTGGGAGCATTCCATCACACATAGATATACAGTGCAATAAAAAACTACTTAGGAAAGCCATAATGTGCCATGTGCCTTGCCTTTAGAATAGAGCAAAGACACAAGAATATATTCAAAGAAACACATGAGTGCAACAAGATCAGAGTAAGATCGAGACTAATTGTCAATCAACTATTTCACACACTAACTAGCTAACTCTCATTCTGAGTTTATAGCTCCATTTTATATCTTTCGTTGTTGGGGAGCATTCTCTTTTTGTTATGCTCCACTCGCGTGTTTGATACAACTTCCTCGCACGCTTCTGTGTAACAACCGTAGTAAAAATTAATTAGGTAATTATTTTTTCTAACATGTTATTAATTAAACAAAGATTGGTATAATGATACTAATTAAATATTTATTAATTAATTAATTATTATAATTTGATTAATTAATTGATTAATTAATTACATGTTACATTCATTGACATGGGTATTAAATTAAGAGGGTTAATAAATTATATTGTTTAATTAAATGATATATGTATGCTAGGGGATAAGAAGCATTAATAAACAGATAAGGAACATTAATAATTGGGGAAGGGGCATTAACTATGAGGATAAGGTAATAAATGTGTAGGTAAAGAAATAAATGAGGAGAAAGGGCGGTGAAGGGGGGATATGAGAGAAAGAGGGTTTACAAAAGGGCATTATCATTCTACTTATTTTGGAATATGGTTCTCTTGGATTTTTGGGAGGGTTCTCTTGGATTTGCACAGGAGAGATTTTGAGTTCGGTAGTCGGGGAGGATTAGTACAGGGGGCATCGGTTTGTTGGGGGTTTTGGGCACGGGGGCCAGGATATCCATATGGTATCCTGGAGCTAGGAAGTTGTCCTAGTTGGCAGGGTGGAAACACGGTTTGGGAAGAGTTGGTCCATGGCTTCAAGCTGGGCAAGGCAGCAGCAGGAATGTCAACAAGACAAGCGAAAAGTGGAGGGTTAGCATCAGACCAAGGTACTTTAAATTACATATTTTTTTTATTCTGTTATGAAATTATTATGGTAAAATTGTTTATTTCTCTTATGAAATTATTATTCGTTGATAAATTTATATGCGTATGTGTTGAATTTATAAGATATTACTGAGTTTCTGAAATCAAGTAGAAGTTATTGTTTCAATTTATGGAATTAATGGATGTTAAATTAATACGGTTACTACATTCTGGTTACTACCAGTGCTCTGTTAGGGACCTAACCTACCTAGTCCCTCAAGTGGGTAGAATAATATATTTCCATGTAATAAAAGGTCAATATTAATAAGGCCTAGAAATAATGAGAAATAAGTCAAATGTAAGAAGACCGAATAGAAGCTTTCGCTTCTAGAAGGATCTTCCTCTAGATTGTTCTTTTGGATAGATAGATTTAGTATAAATAGGAATAGAGGGTATGAGAAGTTTTGTCTTGGATATTATTGTAATAGATCTCTGCTCTACTGAAAGTTGTCCCCTAGAAGAGGCAAGTGAACATTGCTCTCAATAATCAAAGTGCTCTTCCTGGTGTTATTCTGGTATAATTTTGGTATTATTATGGTGTTGTTCTGGTTATATCATTGTTTATTTGCCATTTCTAGATAATTATTTTTGTTCTGCATACTATTTGATATCTCGAATATTACAGGTGGTATCAGAGCACCTTCCTTGGCACAAAATTGTTGGTTAATTGTTTTTCAGGGTAGAGATGTATTGCGACTTCTTTAAGCTACATAGATATGTCTTTATGTGCATAAACTTGTAGTCGGGGATTCATACATGCAGGAAATACAAGTGGTACTTAAGTGCATATCTGTTGGCTACCGTTGTAACCCCTGTTGGTACCCCTTCGAGTGGTAGCGCATCAGACAACACTTGTATATAGATTGACTTAGATATCCTGAAGCCCTCCATAGATAAACTAATCGGTCGCCTTACTGTTATAGTTCCATCGAGAAAAACACTAAGGAAGATACTCTCTAGTATCTGGGTATTCGGGTAGTATGGCTAAGGGTACGATCTAACCTCCTTAGTTGGTTCCCTGAGATATTGAGTCGATTACTACTATTGGACCCCGCATGTATATCAGAGAGCTATAGCACAGGGAAAACCCTTGTCTGTAGAACCCTTGAATACCATAAACCTTGGGAAGGAAACATAAATAGAACATACAAGATATGTTTCCATGCTATAGTGTATTATGTATTCTGGTTGTGAAATTACTACACATTTCTTCCTATTAAGCATTTGGGCATTTCATCACTGCAGTATCTTCAGGTCGGATTATAACTCTGCGGGAGTTAAAAAAAAAACGAGTATAATGGTCCCTCTGACACACTTATTTGGGACCTATTCCATTGGATTTCCCTTTTCTCCATGATTGTAGTCATACCCTTAATTTTTAATCCTTTTTGTTTCAGTGGACTCAACCCCTTCCCAGTTTCCCTATTTTTCTGCTCGTTCCATTATATTTCCCTTCAAACATTGGTCGTCATGGTACCTATACTTCTACATCCTTTTTTTGTGGTCCCAGACACCCATATTTTTTCCTCACCAGCACCTCCCCTCTCCAAATGGACACCACTCGCAACCAAGACCTCCAAAATTCCATCAATCAATCCCATGTCTCCATCGAACATCTCACATATCATATGGATTCTAACCACTCCTGCATTGACAGATTAGAGCACAAATTTAACAACATGGAAGCCAACCTCACAACCCAATTCACCTCCCTCCAGTCTCTTGTCAATCCATTGTCGAACCACCCTACGGGTCCTTCCTCATCGGACCAACCCGATGTTGTTGATTCCTCTTAGTCTCTGCATTTTTACTCCAACTCCTTTCATCATGAACCTCGTCTTCCCCGCATAGAGATCAATAAATTTGATGGCTCTAATCCTACAGGCTGGGTCACTCAAATGGATCATTATTTTTATCTACATGGTATTAATGAGGAGTTGGAATTTTTTTTCTATGATGTCCTCTATCTAGATCTTGAATATTGGCAATGGTGGCAATGGAAAAAAAATTCACGTCAGGGGTATATCACTTGGACCCAGTTTCTTGTTGAGCTCTATGCCCACTTTGATACTGATACCCACTATCTCGGTCGTTTGACCAAGTTGAAACAATCAAGCATGATGGAATACTTCATCACTTCTTTTGAGCATTTGTCCTTTCGAATAGAGGGCATGTCAAATGCATTATTCCATGAATGCTTTATCAATGGTCTCAATGATGAAATCTGATCCCAAGTTCTCATGCTCCACCCTCCAACTTGGTTGGAATCTACTCAACATGCTAAGGAGGCCCAACAAGTTGTTTTTTCCCAGAACGAAAAACCCCCTTTTGTTCCTCGCCCTTGACCCACTAATCCTAACCCCCCTGTCACTCCCCTCAAGGTCCAAAAATTAACTAGGGCTGAAATGGTTGAACATCAACTGAAGGGTATTTGATATAATTTTGATGAAAAATATTTTTTGGGGCACAAGTGTAAGGAACAAAAACTACTTATGACCATTTATGAAGATGTTCTTTAAGAGGATGTGACAGTTCCCCTTGTTGAAGAACCATCCCTTCCCGATGCCACCTAGGAGCCTGCTGACCCACTTGAAGTTGACCCACTTATTTCCTTGCATACCCTCACCAGCTTCTTAGCCCCACAAATGCTCAAGATCATTGGCTACATTAACCACACAAAGGTCATCATCCTTGTTGACAGTGGTAGAACCCACAATTTTATTCATCGTCGCATTGCCCAGGAAACCAATTGATATATTTGTGTTGTCAATAATTTTCAAATAATGATACCCAATGGTGGGTTCATGAAATGTGGTGGGCGTTGTGAAAATTTTTGTCTTGAAATTGGACATTACCAACTGAAATCTCATATGTTTTCCATTGACATGGGAGGTTGTGACATTGTGATCGGTGTTGAATGCTTACGCACTTTGGGTCCCATTCTTATGGATTTTAAGGAATTAACCATGCAATTCCAACAGGAAGGAAAAAGGTATCAATTCAAAGGTATCACATCTGGTTCTTTTGAGATCATTAGTTCCCACTGTATGGGAAATTTCCTCAAGAAAGGCCACTCCAGTATTATTTCTCAACTCCATTCTATTCAAGCCGTTGAGACACCCTATGTGCATCCTGACCTCCAAACTATCCTTTCCAAACATCAAGTTGTTTTTTCCACCCCTTAGGGACTTCCTCCTTCTCGTGGTGTTCATTATCATTCCATTCCCATTTTTCTTGGCAGCATTCCTCCCAATGTTCGCCCTTATCATCACCCCTTTTCCCAAAAGAATGAAATTGAGAAAATAGTGCAGGAATTTCTCCAAGCAGGTGTTATCCTCCCCAATACCATCCATTATTCTTCCCTTGTGGTCATGGTACTTAAGAAATAAGGTACTTGGCACATCTGTCCCAAATTTTGTTCCCTCAATAAGATCACCATCAAGGACAAGTTCCTTGTTATTGTCATTGATGATCTCTTGGATGAGCTGAGTGGTTCTCAGTAATTCACTAAACTTGATTTGTGTTATGGCTACCCCCAGATACGTATCCAAGAATCTGACATATGAAAGAGTGCCTTTCGAACCCACAAGGGTCACTATGATTTTTTGGTCATGCTCTTTGGCCTATGTAATTCCCCCTCCACCTTCCAAAGCCTCATGAATCATGTCTTCTGTCCTTTTCTCTGTCCTTTTGTCTTAGTTTTCTTTGATGATATTCTCATCTATAGTAAAACTTGACAATCTCATCTTTCCCTTGTGGATCAAATTCTCCATCTACTCTCGCAGCACCAACTTTTCCTCAAACGATCTAAATGTGCCTTTGGAGCCTCAGAAGTAGAGTACTTGGGTGTCTGGGTGGATCCTAAAAATATTGAAGCAATGCAGGATTGGACTCGCCCCAAGACTATCAAAATCTTGTGCAGTTTTTTGGGTTTAACTAGTTATTATCGCAAGTTTGTTCAAAATTATGGGAAGATCGTGACCCCTCTCACTGCTCTCCTTAAAAATAATTATTTGACTTGGAATCTCGTAGCGGATCAGGATTTTCAAGATTTGAAGGTAGCTATGTGTACTACTTCATTCTTGTCCCTTCGTGATTTCACAAAAACCTTTTTCCTCGAATGTGATGCCTCGGGAAGAGGAATTGAGTTGTCCTTATGTAAGAGGGAAGACCTTTGGCCTTTACTAGCAAACAATTGTTCGAACGACATTTGGGCCAATCAATCTATGAAAAGGAAATTTTGGCTATTATGCATAGAGTGGATCTATGGTTCCCTTATCTTATGGGGAAACGCTTCCAAATTAAGACAGATCATCAAAGCCTCAAGTATTTTCTAGAGCATTGACCTTCCTCCCCAGAGAAACAAAAATGAGCAACTAAGCTCTTTGGTTATGATTATGAGATCATTTTCAAGAAATGCAAAGAAAATGTGGTTTTTGACGCTCTTTCTCGAAAATATGGAGATGAAGGGTCCCTTTTTCCCCTCTTCTTCATTGTACCATATTATTTCCATGTTGTGTGCCAAGAATGGCTACGTGATCCTAAAATATCGCATATGAACCAACAATTGAAATCCAACTCTCTAGTTTCCCCAGGGTACTCTTGGCATAAAGACGAACTTCACTATAAAGGTCATTTGTATTTAAGTAAATAGTCAAAAATTAAAGCACGGTGCTTTCTGAGCTTCATGCTACTCCCATAGCTGGGCATTCAGGGTTTACCAAAACCTATGGCAAGTTCAAACGTTCTTTTTTCTGGGATGGTATGAAAAAGGAAGTTCATACTTTCATATTAGAATGTGATGTTTTTCAACGCAACAAAGGCAAAACCATCAAACCTCCTAGCACACTCCAACCACTTCCGATTCCACCTGCTATTTGGAGGTCCATCTCTATGTATTTTATTATGGGATTACCTAAATCAAGAAATAAGTTCATCATCATGGTGGTTGTGGATCCTCTTTCCAAGTATTCTCATTTTTTTTCTCTTCAACATCCATTTACCGCATCAACGATAGCTCAACTTTTCATGGATCATATCTTCAAGCTTCATGGCATACCTCATTTTATTGTTTCTGATCGAGATCAAACTTTCACCAACAATTTTTGGCAAGAACTCTTCAGACTCCAGGGAACCTAATTGCATCGTTGCATCACCTATCATCCCTAGAATGATGGTCAAATTGAATTCATCAATAAGTGTTTGGAGACTTATTTGAGGTGTTTTTCCTCTGAAAGGAAAAATCAATGGGATCAATGGTTACCATTAGCTGAATTGTTGTACAACACTTCTTACCATACAACTACTAGAATGAATCCTTTTGAAGTAGTATAAGGCCAAAATCCACCTTCAGTTCTCTTCTACATGCCAGGTGTATCGAAGGTCCAGGCAGTTTACCAAACACTTATAGTTCGCAAAGATATTCTCTGTATCCTCAAAGAGAATTTGGTAATGGCTCAGAATCGCATGAATCAACAATTCAATCAAGGTCGCTCAGAAAGGAAATTTTTTGAAGGAGACCAGGAATTTATTCGATTGCAACCTTATAAGAAAAATTCACTCAAGGCCGAACATTGTCAGAAAATGGAACCCAGATTTTATGGTCCTTATACAGTTCTCAAGCGCGTTGGGAGGATGTCCTATTAGTTAGATTTACCCAATCATTCTAATCTTCATCCTGTTTTTCATGTCTCTTTCTTAAAGAAGGTGACTGGAACTAAGTGCCAAACTCAAACCAACCTTCTTGAGTTGGATGAAGAAGGATCCATCTGGTTGCAACTACAAGCAGTTTTGGACCAGTGAGAGTGTCATGTTCGTCAATGTACCATCAAGGAAGTGTTAGTTAGGTGGAAAGATACAACTCCAACATATGCCACCTGGGAGCCCGCTAACATTATGCAACAATTTCCTCATCTCAAGCCTTCGGGACAAGGTTGATTCTAAGGAGGAGGGCATGTTAGGGACCTAACCTACCTAACCCATCAAGTGGGTAGAATAATATATTTCCATGTAATAAAGGTCAATATTAATAAGTCCTAGCAATAAGGAGGAATATTTCAAATGTAAGAAGACCTAATAGAATCTTTTTCTTCTAGAAGGATCTTCCTCTAGAAAGTTCTTTTGGATAGATAGATTTAGTATAAATTGTAAATTTTTTAATACAAATTATGTATTGCCTGGATTCTCATGATCTAATAATTATATGCCACTATTAAATACATAATCGCTTCTACTAATATTCTTGTGGAATTTAAAACATGATCGCCAATTGCAATATCAAGAATAAATATCAATCACACATAACACAGATGTTTTTATCGGGAAAGCATAAAGCTAAAAACCCCACTATCATATATTATGTATATATCATGGATAATGAAAAAATCTCATAAAAATGTCTAATCCAAAAGCTCTCAGTACAATATACAATCGTCTCACACTATCATACAAAAATTGACAAATTCATGTGCCAATTTACTACTTCCAGATAGCCTACCTCCTTTGCGCAATCCCTTCTAATGGAAAATCCCTGCAACAAATTAATCCCTCTTTCCTAGGTTGTGAAATCCTCATGGGAACATCTGATTTGTGTGTGGTTGCATGAGTGCACTCACTAATGTCACAATTGATAGTCAAACTATCCCGTTCACCTGTTTTCTCAACTGGGTCTCCACTGGATATGACATGCATGTAGTTAACAGTGGTAAATCTTCAGTTTCATGTGAGACCACTGATTGTGAATTAATTAATAATTAATTCACTGATCTCTCACTAGTGTAAGTTCAGTTACAACTAGTAAAACTGAGCTTAACTCACTTAACTAAGTTAAACTACTTCACAACTCAAATAACTACACATCCAACTTTGTTACAACTTCAAATCACTCAGTTACAACTAATTCGACTTGCATGTCCCACTAGTCAACCTTTGAACTCGAATTTCCTATAGCTAACTAATTTTCCACTTCAGTTAACTATTTCCAAGTGCTCATTGAGAATAGATTAATATTTATTGTCCAACTATTATTAATATATAATAATAATAGTTGACATACACCTATAAATAGAATTCGATCACCATCTATAAATATAATTTTCTCATCATCTAAAAATAGACATCATCTATAAATAGAATTTGCTCATCATCTAAAAATAGACTTCCACCTAAAAATAGCCTGAGGCTCCATCCTAGTGTAGGTGCATAATTTTCACTAGGATCTTCTTGTTGAATCTCAACACTCCCTCTCAAAAATAAAGGGATTATCCTTCACCCCGATCCTATCTCTATGGTATTCAATTTTTCTCCTGGTGAGCACCTTCGTCAGAATGTCTGCATCCTAATCTTTCGTAGGAATGTACTGAAGCAACATGATCTTCTGCTGCACACAATCTCTGATATGATGATACTAGATATCTATATGCTTATATCTATCATGAAACACATGATTAATCGATAGTTTAATGCAACTCTAATTATCACAATGAATCATTGTTGGATCTAAATGAGAACCAAACAAACCAACCAAGATATTTCTCATCCAGATAGCCTCGCATGCATCTTGAATCACTGCCATGTATTCTGCTTCTGCTGAACTGGGTGCCATGGATCTTTGCTTTCTGGTGTACCAAGAAACAGTTGTAGATCTGATACTAAAGAGCCTCCCTGATGTGCTCTTTCTGTCCTTTGGGTTGCCCGCCCAATCTGCATCTGTGAAGCCATGCAACTTCACCTCATCCGTATGTCTATACCATAATCCATACTCAGATGTGCCCCTCAGGTATCTCAGGACATGATTACCCTCCTTCCAAAATATCTGGGTAGGATTAACCATCTCTTGACTCAGCTGGTTAACCGCATAGAAAATGTTCGGTCTAGTGTTCACTAGATACATTAGCGAACCCACTAACTTTCGATAAACAATAGAATCCACTACCATTCCAGAAGTAGCATCCTCTTTAATCCAGTTTCTTAGAAGAGGAGTATCCATGGGTTTGCAACCCTCCATGTGAAACTTACCTAGTATCTCCCTTGCATACTTCCTGGAGACACAAAAAGTTCACCATCTCGCTGCCATATTTCCAATCCAAGGAAATAATCAAGGAGGCCCATATCCTTCATCTTGAACTCCTTTGCAAGGTCCTCCTTGCATGAGTGTATCATTTTCTCATCGCCAGTCAGTATTAAATCATCAACATAAAGAACGATGATTAAAATCTTACCCTTGTAGATCCATCTCAAACCTACCATTGATTTGTCGACCGGTCTTGGAACAATTTCCCATGCATTGTTTTTGACGATGGAGTCATAATCCTCCACTATTGGATCTACCCATGTGGGATCCTGCACTGCTTCCTGAAAGGAATATGGTTCAGTCACAATACATTTTCTCATGAAATCCATGTATCCCATAAATCGATCAGGAGATTGTCTCTATTTGCATTGTGAAGTAGGGGCTCCTACATTCTGTGCAACATCTAGTCTCAATCTATCAGCTTTCGTGGTGCGCTTTCTTACATTTCTGATGGATGGCTCTGCATAAGTGGCTTCCTCCACTCCATGAACCTCCTCATGTGGTTGATCCACATCTTGAGACTCATCTTTGGGAACCAACAGTTCCTCCTCTGCATGCAAGTCTAGCTCCCTCTCAAGCGACAACCGCATGGCTTTCGCCTCATCAAATTTTATATCTCGTCGCATAATAGTCATATTACTATTAGGAAAATACACACTATAATTATGGGGTGTTTCTTTGTAACCCACAAATATCCCAACTTCAGCAGTCGGCTCCAGCTTCTTCCTAATGTTCTTGGTCATATGCACATAAACAGATGAGCCAAAAATATTAAAATGAGAAACATTGGGTTTCTTACTAGTGAAAGCTTCTTCAGGTGTACTCATGCCAAGTACTCTATGAGGACAAGGATTTTTCACATAAATTGCAGTGTTGCATGATTCCACCCACAAATGCATTGGTAGGCCCTTATCATGCAACATCGCTCGTGTTGCACCCACGATCGTTTTGTTATTCCTCTCTGCGACCCCATTTTGTTGTGGGTTATGAGGTTCTATGAGTTCTCTTTGAATTCCTTCTTTGTTGCAGAAGTATTTGAATTCATTATAGATGCATTCTCCACCATTATCACTCCTCAGAGCCTTCACTTTCTTCCCTGACTCTTTTCTCCACCATTTCTTTAAACTCACAGAAATTTGATAATGTTTGATCCTTCTTCTACATGAAGAAGATCCAACATTTACGAGAAAAGTCATCAACAAAAATAACATAATACTTATGTTTTTTTGTTGAAGCAATCGAGAATGGTTCACACATGTCTGTGTGAATTCTCTCCAGGATCACTGAAGCATGGTTCTCCTTTTCATGAAAGGTGGACTTTACATACTTCCTCATGGTGCAACCCTTGCACTGATCTCACTGAGAAAGTGTTCCCATTGGAATTCCAGTAGATATTTGCTACATGATTTTCAAAGCTCCATGATGAACATGGCCCAATCGTCTGTTCCATAATGCTCCCTCATCCCAACTCACAACTTTTTCTTCCTTTCCCATCATGGAAGTGCATCCATCTACCTCCATCTTGTAGAGATTCTTAACTCGAATCCCTATCTTCTTTACTTGACCCATTGTTTTATGTTGCAGGAAGGCTTTTCCATCGCTGAAAACAACATCATAGCCTTTGTCCTCCAACATTGCGACTGAGACCAAGTTTTTATTCAGACCTAGAACATGCATAACATCTTTCAATTGAAATGGTTTACCTGACTCCCTCCGAAAGGTAATGGTACCAATTCCAATCACACTGTATCATCCATCGTCACCCATCTCTATATTCATTTTGAGATCTTTCTCCTCCAAGTCACTGAAAAGATACTTATCTCCCATCATGTGGAAGGAAGTGCCACTTTCCAAATACCACATTGATCCCAATGCACTTGAAGCCATGCATGCGATCAAGGAGAAGTCAATTCAAATTGTGAGGCAAGGGCTTCACCAACTACAAATCCATCAACCTTCTTGTTCTTCTTCTTTTGTGGACATTTAGTAGCGAGATGCCCATGTTCGTGACAATGAAAACACTTCACTTTGGACAAATCCAACTTCTTGTCTGTAGACTCAAATTTTGAATGGAATTTCTTCCCCTTCCCTTTCCTTTCCTTGGCGTCCAAAGAAAAATCCTCTTCATCATCATGCTTTGATGAAGATCCATCTCTAGTGTTCTTCCTAAACTCCTCCTGCACCAAATCCAACCATAGTCGTTCCCAATCTGGTAATTTTTCCCTTCCATTGACAGAGTCTTGATAACTGTGCCAATTTTTGGGAAGTCCTAAGATATCCAAGCTCACAAAATCATCATTAGTGACTGTTATTCCCACAATCCCCAGCTCATCCATACATTGGACAAACTTCGTGAGATATTTTGGAATGGAGTCTCCCTTCTCCATCTTGATCTTCCTGAGTTTATCTTTGAGTGCCAATTTCCTATGGTCGCTTCTGTTTTGGAATAGATCTATCAAAGTCTTCCACATTTCATATGGTGTGGATTTCCCATGAATTTTTGAGACAATGTTGTCTCATACTCCCTCCAATAGGATCCTCCTCGCCTTTGCCACTTTCTTTTTCCATGCATCAAGATTTGTAGTGTCTACAACATCTGGCTTAGGAACATATTTGTCAATGAATTCCTTCAAGCCATTGCCTTCGAGTACTAACTCCGTCCTATCCTTTAAAGAAATGTAGTTCGAGATGCCCTCAATTTCATACTCTAACCTCAAGACATTGAAATCCATTTCGATCTTGAATCAACATTAGCACCTAGAAAGTCTTTCTGCAAATTCTAATTCTATCTAATCTCAAACTCAACTTCTACAATTTTCTACGCTCTGATACCATGTAGAAATTTTATTACAAATTATGTATTGCCTGGATTCTCCTAATCTAACAATTATATGCCACTGTTAAATATATAATCACTTCTACTAATATTCTTGCAGAATTTAAAACACGATCTCCAGTTGCAATATCAAGAATAATGATCAATCATACACAACACAAATGTTTTTACTAGGAAAGAATAAAGATAAAAACCCCACTATCATATATTATGTATATATCATCAATCATGAAACAATCTCATACAAAACTCTAATCCAATAGATCTCAGTACAATATACAATCATCTCACATTGTCATACAAAAATTGATAAATTCTTGTGCCAATTTACGGCTTCTAGACAACCTGCCTCCTTTGTGCAATCCCTCCTAATGGAAAATCCCTCCAATGAATGAATCCCTCTTGCCTAGGATGCATAATCCTCATAGGCACATCCAATGTGTGTGTGGTTGAATGAGTGCACTCACTAATGTCACAATTGATAGTAAAACTATCCCTTTCACCTGTTATCTCAACTGGGTCTCCACTGGACCTGACATGCATGTAGTTAATAGTGGTAAATCTTCAGTTTCATGTGATACCACTAATTGTGAATTGATTAATAATTAAGTCAATGATCTCTCACTAGTGTAAGTTCAGTTACAACTAGTACAACTGAGCTTAACTCACTTAACTGAGTTAAACTACTTCACAACTTACATAACTACACAGCCAACTCTGTTACAACTTCAAATCACTCAGTTACAACTAATTCGACTTGCATGTCCCACCAAGAAACCTTTGAACTTGAATTTCCTATAGCTAACTGATTTTCTGCTTCAATTAACTATTTCCAAGTGCTCATTGAGAATAGATTAATATTTATTGTCCAACTATTATTAAGGCATAATAATGTTCGACATACATCTAAAAATAGAATTCACTCACCATCTAAAAATAGACATCATCTATAAATAGAATTTTCTCATCATCTAAAAATAGACTTCCACCTAAAAATAGCCTGAGGCTCCATCCTAGTGTAGGTGCATAATTTTCACTAGGATCTTCTTGTTGAATCTCAACATAAATAGGAATAGAGGGTATGAGAAGTTTTGTCTTGGATATTATTGTAATAGAGATTTGATCTGTTGGAGGTTTCCCCCTCGAAGAGACAAGTGAACATTGCTCTCAGTAATCAAAGTTCTCTTTTTGGTGTTATTATGGTATATTTTTGTTATTATTGTGGTGTTTTTATGGTTATATCATTGTTTATATTGCATTTCTAGCTAATTATTTTTGCTTTGCATACTATTTTATATCTGTAATATCACATGCTCCACGTAGACTCTCTGCATCATGGGAAATCTTAACTGCCTAGCCATATCATCTTCTAACCACTCCATGCATTCATATGTTGTAGGAAATAATCATTCTAGGATATTTCCCATTGATTATTTTCTTGACTCCAATAGGCATATTTTTGGTTTTCGACGCAAATGAAAAAAAACGGACCGGCACACAGTTGGTAGTATTTCTTTTTGGTGCACTATTGAAAAAACTTGTTCTGATGTGCACTTTATGACATTCATTATACATTTACTTTGGTTCATGCAAACTACGGAATGATCACGCACAACTTCGTTTTTGCACACGTGAAAAATTCGATCCAAAATTTTGGGTGCCAACAGGCCCCCACCACTATTATTTAGCTCTTCCTTGAGCGAACTACTTTATAGTACTCAGTCGGGTATATTGAGGGAAAATAAATCATTGTTCTTCAAAATATTTGTGAGGGCATCCAATGGTTTGCATCAGACCCTGCACTAGTGCCTCAAGAGAGAGCATCATTCTTTGCTTGCCATTTTATTCGAGGATGACCATGCCAAGCAACATGTCTTGGAAAATCTAATTATGGGGGGTTGTGGAGTCTTGTCATGATGTGAAAATAGGGCTGGTATGAATGAGATTAATGAGAGGAAATTGGCCCAGCCTTTTTTTTCTAGGGAGGGAGTGGTGGTGATGGGTGGAAGGAGGGCGTTGGGAGAGCCATTGAGTAGTGTCTCATATTAACAACAAAGGGTATGAAGCATGGTGAAGAGTCACACAACTCTTGGAATAGGGGGATGGGGAGTGGTTTTGAGAAGAAAAACAAGGTTCATAAAGAAGGGAGTTACGAAGCTGACACTGTTTGGGACAGGGAGTGGGTGGATGATGACGAAGCAAGGTTTGATATACTAACGACCTATTGGAAGGTTGCATAGTAGCCTCTAGTGTTTCTCGATTGAAATGAGGACAAAAATATATGGATAGTTGGACAAGGCATGACATGATAAGGGAGTTGGAGAATCATAGTGAAATGAGAAATGAAATCATGTGGGGAGCTGGTAGAAAAATATGTTTTCTGGTAATCGGGGCCATGAATTATATATAGGAAGGGGAAGGTGAGAAGGGGGAGGAAGGAGGGAGCTTTAATGTGAAGAGAGAGATGGTGTGAAGGGAAAGAAGGAAGTGAGAGTAGCTTGCAATGGATGGGAATATCAATATTGTAGATTGGTCATACTGGAGAGGGTCATCAGAGAATGTGATATTGCAATCCGATGTGTAATTGGAATGCTAAATGATATGCACCTTATGTCACTCGATTTATACTACCTGAATGGATGAAATGAATGCTTACACTGTCAAAATGTAATTGATTCCGAGTATATGTGCTAAGCATTGTACAACCTATGCTAATATTACTATATGAATATGTAAAACTGACCAAATATTTAAATGGTTGCTAACCCTTGAGGGCCATAGTACACCTTCAAACTGTTACCATTAATGATACATTTGAGTGGTTGTCCTTGTAGAGTTCCTATATTGGAATCACCTACTTCATTGATGAAGACTAGCTGAAACAGACCCAACGAGCACATGCATAGCTTACGAGGATGTTGTAAATATTTTTTGTCATATAAAAATAATAAAGATATTGGTTGAAGGATTTTTTGGTGGATGTTACAGTCGTGACAAGCCTTCTTTCTGTGTTTTTCCACCACTTGGCTGAAACCTGCCATTATTTCGTCTTCCTCAAGTTCCATAATCTCATCCAATCTGCGTTGGAGGGACTGACCATCTATCATGTGAGTGGTAAAGGAGACACAGAGGATAGGCACCAAAAATTTTAATGGCATGACTGCTTCCTTTCCATAGAATAATCTGAAGGGGGTGTGCTTAGTCATCCTTTTGCATGTGGTTCAATAATCACATAGTACTTCAGGAATAAGCTGATCCTAGCCATCACATTGCACATTACAAACTTTTGTTAAGGATTTTTCTAAAATTTTATTGAATGCTTCAACTGTACCATTAACTTGAAGGTGACACAGAGTGATCCTCTAATGATGGATAATGAACTCTTGAGTGAGTTTCTATATGGTCTCATTCAAAAAATGTGATCCCTACACACTCATCAATATCCCGTGACATTTGAATCTAGTGATTATGTTGTCAAAAATGAAGTGTGCCACAATTTTTGTTGTACCATCCTTGACTGATGAGAATTCATCCCATCTTATGAGATACTCTACGGAAGTAATAATGTATCTTTCCCCAGTTCAACATCTAGACGAATTGATGGGCCCAATTAAGTCTATATCCCATTTTTTTAAGGGATCAAGTGTAATTACTGGGAATAATGGGAACTCATATTTGCAACAAGGATTATTGATGCATTGACATTCGTCACAATGTTTTTAGTGGTCTTTAGAATATGTGAAGAGAGAGGGACACCATAGAACTTCATGTAGAATATTGTGCGCAGTTTCTTTTCCCACGTTATGGCCTCCAGCAAGACCTTCATGTGCCTCATATAAAAGGGAGTTCTTTTGGTGTTCCAAGGCACAGTGACAAAGGATTCCATCTATTCCCAACTTGTATAATTGTCTGAAAGTCAATTGATAATCATCATTGAAGGTAAGCAATTGGCGATGTTGTGCATGAGCATAATTTTTGGGAGCTTATCTGATGGTGAATGTTTTTGATATTTTAGCCAACTGATCTAGTACAAATTCCAATCAGAAGAGTTATGCATCTGAAAGTTCATCATCGAGGTTCTGAGTAGCCTCCCCCATATCAATTCACAGTAGATGATCTGACCCCACATTCTGTTTACCTACTTTAACCATAACTTCAAAATAAAATTCTTGGAATAGAAGTTGTTATCACTGAAATTTCGTCCGCACAGGGTGACAAGAACTCCGCATCGTCAACACAGAAAAACAGTCGTTCATGGCACAAGGATTAACTCCACAGCACAGCAAAAGGGTCAAAACTATGCAAAATGGCCAAAAAATTAAAA